>PVIR01017343.1:0-35085 GCA_004026965.1 Petromus typicus | reverse complement strand
CCCCCAGCTTCTCAGAGCCTTTATGGAGATGGGATGCGAGCTGGAGGTGCCACCAGGGATTGACTTTCAAGCCTCCTTCTGACCCAGACCCATCTTCCATGCGGAGAGCACCAGGGGCTTCCTGTGGGGACGACCTTTCCCTGGGCTGTCATCCTGCTCTCTTGATAAATAATGGAGTAGGCTGAACACTTTACCCACATGCCCTGTGATTCTTCCTAACTGTTCTGGGCAGAAACTAACAGCATCCTTGTATCCCGGGTGAGAAACAAGTGCAGAGAGGCAAAGCTGCCTGCCCTGGGTCCCAGACACAGCTGGAAGCAGGGCCAGGGTGTAGGTCTCGGTGGGTCCAATTCTGCTCCTTAAAGGTTTGGTAAATCGAACCATCGCCTCCTCCACCTTCCCCCTGTGCAGGGTGAGCAGGGAGAAGTTGGTCTTATTTTCCAGAGAGAAATGGTTTAGAGAAATGAACAGAAAACTTGAGTTTGGAGAGTTTCTAGAGAAAAAATCCTAACTGGATCTCAGCTACCCTAATGTTTCCTCACTGGCCATTGTAATCATTTCTTAATCAGATGATCTGATTGTGGGAGAGGGAGCAGCACAGAGGTGGTGACAATAGAATATATTTTGGAAAATGGTTAGAATTGTTTCATAGTAGGTCTTTGAGATCTTTTTTTTTTTTTTTTAGGTTTTTTGAGACAGGGTCTTGCTTTGTGGTTCAGGCTGGCCCTGAGCTCAGCCTCAAACTCACATCACAATCCTCCTGCCTCTGCCTCCCGAGTGCTGGGATTACAGGCGTGAGCCACCACGCCCGGCGCTGTGGTATGTGGTACTGGTTGCTGCTGGGTGTGGGTCTCCACAGCCAGTATTGTTATGTGGTTACCGGGGAATCGAACCCGGGTCCTTGCGCTTGCAAGACAGGCGCCGGAACCACTGAGCTAACTCCCCGGCCCAAGATCTTTAAAAGCAATTCTGAAAAAAAAAAAAAAGATCAACCCAGGACATGGGAAATCTTTATTCTGTGGTAGGTTTTGGGCCAGAAGCCAACATCACCCCACCATCTTAGACTCAGTGGGGTCGGGAACTTTCTCCACAGGCAGGAGAGAGAAGAGGGGCTGGAGTTCTGGCAACTTCAAGGGATCCTCAATGTATATCATTCTGGATTGGAAGTGGAGAATGTACCTAAATGGAGAGCAGGGGAGAAGAGGGAGGGGGTCGCCCAAATGCAGCGTGAGCTTTGTAACAGCAGTGCCCTCCCTGCACTCAAGCATAAAGATAAATAAAACCAAGTGCCGAGTAGAGAGGCGATGGCTGTAAACCCGAGGACAGCTTAGTGAGCAGCATAAAAATGCTTTATGTGCCAGGAGGAACCAAGTCTACGGGCTTCACCTTGGACAAGAAAACTAGTAAAGCCCCTGGCTGGGCGAAGGGATGTCTGGCTCAAGCGGAAGTCGCTGCCAACTTCTCACTGCAATAAAAACAGGAAGACAAAACGTTCTATAAAGAGATCACTAAAAGACCAGGTAAGGGGACAGGGCAGGGAGTCAGAGGCAGGAACTCCTGGGCCCCCTGCAGGCTCTGGCCTCTCTAGGCCTTGTGACTGAGCAGCTGCTGGGTTCTGGGCATGTCCGTGGGCGCTGATAGAAGCAATGACAGATCAGAAGCAAAGACAGATGAGGCATGGTCTTTGTTGCCCTGGCAGTGATGGGTAAAGAATCAGCATCATGGACCTAAGTGTTGGGTTTCAAAGACGGAGCGGGAATCCATCCATGGGGTGAGGGTATGAAGCACTTGGGGATAAGAAAGCCATTGTGTACACACAGCTATAATTTTGTGAAGAAATGTGGAAAAATCAGGATGAAAGGAATGGTAACAAACCTGGGTTTCATTCTAGAAGTTTCCACAGAAGTGGTTTTCAAGGTCCCTCATACCCATCTTCTGCTTCCTCTCTGCTTTCAAAACATGTTGGCACCACCCTCTTCCTTGTCTTTGCTCCCATAACTGCATAATATGAAAGGGCAGCTTGCACAGATAATGACTGTGATTAGACAGCAGCTCTTGGAGCATGACGCTCAGCGGTGTGGGAAAAAGTGAACACAAAGCTCTACAGGTCTCTCTGGGGTTCTCACACTGAGGGTGACTTAGCCATTGAAGAGATAGGAAGTTCTGGTTGACGGCCAGCAGGGTAGGAGGTTCAGGGGACAGCAGCATCTCTGCCCTCAAGAGGCTTAGAATTATAAATTATAAAAATAGTCTTTCCCATCTGCTCAGCCCTTGGGAATTTATAAGGACTTGTGCAGACATTACCTCATTCTGTCTTTCCAGTGTAGGTGGAGGAGATCAGACTGAGACAGATGCAGGGAATAGCAGTGACAGTTCAGGCTACAGAGGAGTGTTAAGTGGGGCCCTGATGAACTGGAGAAGGTCTGGCAGTTCAGAAAGAAGTCAAGGCTGTAGGGGAGCCACAGCCTTGAAAGAGTTGACAAAGGAAGTAAAGGCATCAGCTAATAATAAGAATTAAAAGTTAACAAGATATTACCATGTATTCATTCTTAGGCTAGCTGCAGTATGGGTTCTTCTTCACCCTACAACCAGAAAGTAGGAACAAGTAGTGTCTCACGATGGTGGATGGGGAGTTGGAGTCTCAGGAAGCCAAGCAAATACTAGAAAAGTCAGGGATGAATTCAAGATGTCCCAGTGCCAGGACCCGAGCACTTAGCTTCCTGTCACAACTCCCCTGGGATGCATATGGCCTTTCTGCACATCCTCTGGATGCTGGAGTTGGTCTGTCCAATCTCCTGGTCAAACCCAACCAAGAACCTGGCTGTTCAAAGATCAAAGATGTCACCATCATGTGACCCATTCAATCCATTCATTTATCCAGCATATATTCACTGGTCCCTCCTGCGTGTCAGATTCTGTTTTAGACTCTGGGCATTCATCAGTGGACAAGACCAAGTCTTTACTCTTCTGGCAGTAGAGACGGTTTTGGAAGGCCTCCTAGAGGGGGTGACATCTGCAAAGAATCCTAATCAGTGGAGACAGCAAGCTCTCCCCTCTCCAGGAAAACTATGGAGGAAGAATGCTCCACGCTAGAAAAGGCAAGTGTAAAGGCCCTGAGGTTAAAAAGAACTTAGCATAGAGCATGTGAGAAAGAGGACAGGGGAGGGGTGAAACAGAGTAGCAACCAAGACACAGAGCATGTGAGACCTTAGGAACCATAAGAAGGACTGTGTGACTTAAGAACGGTGGGGCCAGGGATGTAGCTCAGGGGCACCGTGTCCGCCTGGAGAGTGCAAGGTCCTAAGTTTGATCCCAGGTACTAAGGGAGGAAACAAAAAAAAAAGAATGATGAAGTCACTGAGATGATTATAAGCAGACAAACAGCAGACTCCGATATATGTTTTAGGATCACCTTATTTTCTATACAGAGGATAACTGTTAGGGGCAACAGACGAAGCAGGGAAAGGATGTACAATCCACTGCAGTATCCAAGTGAAGGATGGGGGTAGCTTAGATGGAGTCGGAAAGAAGTGATCAGCTATAGGATTGGGAGGGACAGCCGGCCAGACCTGAGCATGTGTTGGGAGGATGGAAGACAGCCATTCTCTGAGGGACTTGAGTCCTCACAGAGAGAGGAGGGCAGGGTCACATTACCTTTCCTTTGTCAAAGTAGCCTATGATGGTCTCGTAGAGTGACTCTTTCAGCTGCCGGTGGGTCTGGGGGTGCTGGTGGCCAGCCTGCATGACCTGCGACGCACACTGCTCATCTGACCACTGGGAAGAGAGGACCTTGAGTGACACAGGGCAGAGAGGCTGCTGGTGGCAGGTCTCTCTGCTGATGGTGTGTCCCTGGGGCACTGGGTGTTTGTGGTCAGACGTCAGGCTACAGTTTCCATTTGTGAAATGTGTCCCAGGTTTCACTGTGTTGTCCTCACGTGGCCCCCTTCTGGCTCACTCTGTGGTCTGTAGGGATTTTTTCCTAAACCCCAAGAAGACATGGTCCCAGCTCCTCAGAGGCCAAGCAGATCTTTTAGGCTCTGTCCACCTATAGCACTGCGTTCAAGAGAAAGAAGGCAGCTCGCTGGGCATGCCAATGATTTCATTGTTGATAACAGTTAGGATTCTATGTAGCACTGCAAATCATATCTCTGGGCTTATTTCTGCTGAACATAAAGGTCGCCCCAAACCTCATGTGATTAAGTGAAACAGGACCGGAAAACATCCAGCCAGGTCAAGGTCTTGAGTCTATAGAGCAAAACAAAATTCGTTTGTCTGATGTTTTCTCTTTGTCTTTTGTCAACTTTTCCACTTACTATGCAGACACCCCAGGGATCTGCTCCACCCAAAGGGACAGTACCTTGAGAAGCCAGGTATGAAGAAGCAGCGTGTAGGCGGCCTCTGTGTAATTGTCACAATCCAGGTGAAGATCACGGAGTTTGTACAGGTACCTGTGTTAGGGAAAATAAACTGGGCTATCAGGTGTGGTGAGAAGTAGGCATCCAGTCAGTACAGGTAGGAGCTGGACAGGACAATTAGGTATCTCTCCAGGTCACCAGGCCTTGGGCTATCAATAGGAAAAATCCATTATCCAGCCACAACCACATTCACATCTCCTATCCCTCTGCAAAGTGACATTCCACCTCCTCAGCTAGTAGGGTACAAAGAAGCAAGACAGAAACAAAACAGAACTTCAGTACATTCTTAGACAGCTGACCCACAATCATTATAAATGGGCTGTGAATTAACTGCTCTGTGCCTCAATTGGCTCATCTGTAAAATGGGAACAGCCACAAAATCTACTTATGGATTTGTTCTGCACATAAAGGGCCAAGCAGACCATGTATGTGTTCCATATAAAGGCTCCATAAGTGGCAGATAGGATCACCGCCTGTAAGTGTTGGTGTGCCCTGAAAGGGCTTAGCCTGTAGCTGGCAACAAGCAATCACAGTTGTTATCCATTATCATGGTGAACTATGTTCTCCTCCAAAATATCCCCTCCTGTCTTTGCTGCAAACAGGCTCCAGAGCCCAAGAGTCAGTGCTTGGTGACTTGCTTGTCACAGGACTATTTACTTAAACCCAACTCTTGGCAAGCTGGCGAAGGTAACAGGCTCGAGATTTCCCATGGAGAGGGTGCTGCCCCACACTGCCAGGGTCTCACCATGACCCATTTTCTCCTTTGTGCCAAACGTGCTCAGCTGATACTCAAACTTTGGTTCCAGTTACAGGAAAGCTGTTCTGCGCAGAGCCCAGGGCTATTGTCCCTGGTCATATCAAATGAGACTCATGGGCCGAATGTTGACCTTCTCACCTCTGGGCAGAAACTATCAAGAGTCTGGAGGGGAAGAGAAGCCCCCTAGTGGCTATTTGGTAACTAGCAGACCAGGACACCCTGGGGACCTTTATTCAAGGGAGCTGAGTACTCAGGTTGTACCAGACAGTAGAGGTAAACGCTGGCTCAGTTAGGCCTTATAATTTGGGTTTAGGGTTTATAGTCTAAAAGAGACAGACAGGAGTCAAATCATCGAATGAAAAATTGTAGCTGTGATAAATATTTGGAAGGAGAGGTCTATGGAGCAAGAGTCACATTCGTCCAAGTAGAGGGAGAAGGGACTTCAGAGAGGGTTGCAAGCTGATAGATGAACTGGGCTCTGAGAGGGAGGGACCAACTGGACAAGCATCAGACAGATCCACCCACTCATTCACTCATTCATTCGTTTGTTCATTCATTCAATACATGAGTGCTTTATTGTCATATATCAATTTATCTCCCTAGCAACACTCTTACAATGAGAAAACCCAGACCTAATTAGAATTTCCAGAGCCAGAAAACAAGTAGAAGTAGGTTTCTCCCCCAACAAGAATGGAGTTTCCTTTGCATTCTTCTTCCCAACCCGAGACCATGTTCTGCTGGTCTGAATTATCAGTAAAGTTGCCCAGGGCCTCCGGACAGACTGTGCCACTTGGAAATGCTTGTGTGCATTTACATGACTTCATTCTGCCTTCTGTCTTCCCGCTCGCCCTTCAACCCCTAGGGCCCCAGAGGCGAGGGCCCAGACCTGGGAGCTTGTCTGTCACTCTCAGCTCCTGCACTGACCAGCGTGCTGTCTCTCCTTGGTTCATCTGAGGTTGGTTCATCTCCTGGAGAGATTAGAACAAGCTGCCCTGATGGGTTTTCCTGAGGACACTGAGTCACATACCTGCAGGTGCTGCAGGAAGGTGGACAGGATGAAGTACCATAGGGAACAGGGACAATCTCGGGATCATGGAGCATTAGTCACATCCACAAGGGTCACCACCACCCGGTTCAGATGACTTATTGGAGTGGGATGACGGATCGGTTTTGCTGCACACCCTCTGAGATTTTCTTAGGAGAAGGAGATGTTGGTTTTTCTGTAAAACCTCTAGATTTAAAAATTTGGCAACCAAATATAAAAATGTTTTGAAATACTGTGTCTGCCAAATAGAACAGGTTTTCAGACTACACTTATGCTTGCGACATCTCGCTTGGGCAAATATGGCTTTCTTGGATTATGACAGGAGCCAAATCGCCAAGCTTATGGAAGGCTGGGATTCACCATCTGTGCTTCTAAAATGGGAAAGAGAGGCAAGAGTTTGGAGTGGAGGAAACATATGCCACGAGCTTTATCTTTAGTATCTCATTTAATCCTCAAAACAGAAGGTAGAATGGAAACATTACACAGAAAAGGAAACTTCAATCAACTACCGATGTGATCTACCTGGGGTAATACTCTATCCAGCATCACATTTAGAACCCAGATTCTAAATATCTGTGATCATGCAACACATCAAGTCTAATGATGCCATAACTAACCAAAGCTCAGGACAACCTATAGAATTTCCTCCCCAAAATAATTGTTTTTAGTTCTGGAATAATGCTCAACTAAGTGTCTAAGAATATCTGCACTACTATCGAAGTTAGAGTTTGAAGTCTCTGCCCTTTGATGGGACAAACCAACTCTTATAAATACTGCATTCCTTCAACAACTTCCGGCTGGTCCCTTCAGGAGCATGTGTGCAAAGGCATATGTCCAAAGATTCTGTGCTGCTTATGGTAGAACAAAATTGGAAAGAACCTAAATGTTCAACGAGAGAGTGTTGGCTCTATAAGGTGGCTTATACCAAAAAGGAAACTTCCCAGTTTTTCTAAAAATTATGTTGAAATATGATCAGTTAACATGGAATTCTTGTCATGTAAAGGAGAATGTGGAATGAATTATGAGTAATACAACTCCATTTTTACAAAAGGTAATGCATGCACAGAACTTGATCTACACAGAGACATAAAATGGTCTAGAAATAAGAATGGATTATGGTATTTCACTTCATTGCTTTGTTTTGCTTCTCTGTATTTTATGAGATTTTTTTTTTTTGGTTTGGTTAAAAAGTATGTATTATTTTTTGAGACAGGGTGTATTACTTTTGTAATGAGTCAAAAATAACAATAATATGTTCCAATAAACAAAAATAATAGAAAGAAGCAGACATTATGCAACTTGATATGTATTTTTTTTCTTTCAAAACCAGCCAATCCAGTGGCCTTTACTGCCAGATTTTCCACAGTAGGACAAAACATGTAAATGCAACTTATATCTCAACCAACAAAATATTTCGGTTTAAGGACAGTGAGGACAGCAGGACAAGAGGTGTCGGAAGACTCCGATTATGGGAGAATGGCAAATGTCTGTGAAATTATAGGACCCAGAGCACAAAGGTGAGAAGAAAAGTTTAAATTCTGTGCTGAAGACAGCAGGGAGCCATCAATAGCTATTGAGCAGGGGGAGTATTGCAGCAGGGCTGAGTTTTAGAAAATAAAATCTTACCTTATGTACATCTCTTCCCGGTTGTTATCTTTGTAGAAATTCTAGTTAGGGAAGGAAAAACAGTAATGAATATCTTTCTTTGCAGAGCTCTAGGGGAGAGAGTGATGTGACAGAGATAAGAAAAAAAGATGGCCGGCTGTTGACTATCCGGGTACCCTGAGGAGGGAGTGAGGAGTTTACTTGGCTGAATGCATCCAACAGCCTCCTTGGGAGAATCTGCTTTGCAAGTCTGTCCTGACTATAAAGGGGTACAGAATATGAATCAGCCATCACATATTAGAGGATGCAGTGGGCTGTCTGCTGGATTGCCAGGACTGGGCCGTCTACTTTGACAAAGTCCACTTTGAAAAGTAGTCATCTGAGACTTTACATGCTCAGGCCACGAGTCTCAGGGTCCTAAGCTGGAAGGTGAGCGGCAGCAGCTCTGTCATAGTAATAGGTGGCAACTCCCGACAGCACAGAACTCTCAGGGGTTATGATGGGATTCCACGGCCAGGGCACTTAACCTGGCCAGACCTAGGGAGCTGGTCCCTAGTCTGGCTCAGGGTCCATTCGGATGGGAGGTGTCCTGCGCTCCACCCACCAGACATCCTACTCCGACAGACTTTTTTTTTTTGAGACAGGGTCTTGCTTTGCAGATCAGGCTGGCCCTGAGGTCACTCGGTAGCCCAGGCGAGCGATGAACTCAAAGCAATCCTCCTGTCTCTGCCTCCCAAGTGCTGGGATTACAGGCATGAGCCACCACGCCTGGCACTGTGATATGTGATAACTGGGGATCGAATTTGGAACTCTGCACTTGCAAGGCAGGTGCCAGAACCACTGAGCTAAATCTCTAGCACCCTACAGACATTTTAAAACAAGTTCTTCTGGACTCACAGCCAGGAGGTTCTGATTCAATCTATGAGCCACACCAGGGAAAAACTCTAGTTTAACCCAAGACAGTCAGGTGTCCCTCAGCGCGGGGCAAGTGCCACACTTCAGAGCACACAGTGAGTGAGACCTCACAGGTCCTCAGCTCTCCCGACAGCAGCCCCTCCACCACCTCCCACCACTCAGACCCCTCCCCGACACTAAGCTTGAGTCCTGCACCAAAAGGTAGTAGAATCTGATTGCTTAAGGCACTGTCCATCTCAAGCTTTCTCTCTGACCCTACTCTGACCACTAAAGGTCAATTTCTTCATCCAGTTTCTGGCTCTCCTTAGAGAAACGGCCCAATTCCTGGAAAATACCCTCCTCCTACTCTCTATGTAAATTGGGGCTAGTGGAGTTATTAGCACTGAACTCCTTTCTGCTGTAGTCAGGCGTTTTAAACTTCCCTTGGCATTTGGGAAAATCAATGGCAATACCTTCGCCGTTTAAAAAGAGCCCATGGAAGGAAGGCGGGTGCACAACAGAGATGGGGGACAGGATGTGCATTCCGGGAGCCCTGAGGGTGGCAAGGGGTGAGTGGCAGATGCCACATGGGCGTTAGCTGGTCTTCCTCATTTAAGCCACTTTCAGGGGGATGGGAAATACCATGGTTGCGTCTCCCCACCGAGTCACAGAATACCTGAGGGAGGCATCTGGGAACTCCCCTAATCCGGGACTGAAGAGCCTGTGTCTGGCTCTACCTGCTCTCGTTAGCCTGGTTCCTAGCACTTCCCTGTAAGCGCTAGTTAACAGTGTTACTTCACGCAGGCAACCAGCACATGTGGAGCATTTAACTGCACAAACTAATGAACTAAGGCTAGAATTTTCTCCACGTAACCGAGAAGCAAACTATGACCTCAGAGCGTCTCCTTGGCTGGTCTGTTCCTCAGACTGTCAAAGGTTGGGTGAGAGCCCTGAGCTATGCGTCACCACAGCTCTTCCTTGGAACCAGCTGCACTGCCATCTTCTTTCCTGGGGAAGTATCAAGGGGCACAGAGGATACTCACAATTCCCACTTTACCACCAAGGAAACTGAGTCATGAGAGGGCAGGAATTGGCCCCCCCCTTTGTCTGGCTTCCAAAGATATTAGTATTCTATCCCCATCAAGTGGTTGGACCAGCGGCTGGGCTGCTCCTGGGCTGTGGCCCCCTCAGGGATGTGGGGAAACCTGCCCCTGGTACATACCAGCAGGTTCACGGTGCAGCTCATGCGGTTATCTTTGCTCTCATCTGTCATCACGCCCCGGTAGTCCAGCAGCTTCTCCAAGAGGCCTTTGACCAGGTTCACAAAGTTCTCCACAGACTTGGCAATCGTTGGGTGCTCCGCAGCACACTCCATCAAGCTGGGAACAGACAAGGCTGTGAGTTCGAGACCTGGAGATGCCAGGGTTGGGGTGAGCACAAGCCGATAGTCTAGCAAATCTAAGCTCCCTTGATTCGTGAGTGGGTGCACTGTGTTTGTCCCTCCCTGTACTTACACCCTGGTGAAGCAAGTATTTGTTTTTTACCATCAAAAATAAATAACTTCAAACATGGGCACACTACTGCTGGGGGAAATGGTGGCTTTCGTGCACTGTGAATACATTAGGACAGCTTTTTTTTGGATAGCAATTCTCACAATATCTATAAGCATTTTAAATGCACATAGTCTTTGACCCAACAGTTGACTTCAGGGAATCTCTTTTACAGAAACATTCCGAGAATATGCCAGGCTGTATTTACAGTACTTAGAAATTGGATCTCAGAGTGAAATAGTTGGAACCATCTGAAGAGTCCATCAATTACAGAGTGGTTAAATAAAATAAGATGTTTTCACAAAATGTAATTATCTACAGCCATTAAAAAGTACTGGAAAGATATATTTTGACATGAAATGTCCCATAAAATATAAAGTGAAATGAGACACATAAGTCACTTTTAAAAATGTGACTGATGTGTTAGGTGTTCTTTTTACATCATAAAGATGTTAGCTCATTTAAACTCCCATCATAGTCTAATAAGATAGAACTCTCATAAGTGGGGAAACTAAGGCACGAAGAGGTCAACTAACTTGTCCAAGGTCACAGAATTGGTTAGGGTCAGCAGCCTGGCTCCTGCGTCCTTGTCTCAACCACCAAACACTCTATGCTATATGCAAGTGCATGTGGTGACACATGACATATGGTCAAACAGGATACACAGCAAATGCTTAATTGTGGTTAAATTCGGACAAGGGGCCTGGCCGGAGAAACGGAGGAGGGAAGTCTCCATTTTTCTGTTTAAGTATGCATATATTATTTGAAAAAGAAAAATCACAACATTCACTTTAACATTAACATTCTAAAATTTTAAAATGAAAACTTTAAACATATGACATCCTCTAAGGCACAGGATGGTTGGGGAGAAAGATGTCAAGGTGAAAGAATTGTGTGTACCCTCGGGTGGGCTGCAGGCTACCAAGGGAGAGAGGAATGGAATGACCACTTATTTATTCTGGACCAGACCCTTTTTTTCTTAAGAAACCTTCATTGGAATCCTAATGGGTCAAAGTGTCCCTCCCGTTTTACACATGAGGAAATAGACATCTTAAAAGGCCTCCCCAGGGTAGCCTGCTACGAGCTAAAGTGATGACCTTGGGACTGGAACCAGTTGCTGTTCACCCTGGAGTGTGTTTTCCCAGGGATGCTACAGCATATTTCTCTTGGGTGACAAGCACCACTCAGGCTACGGGATCTGTTCCAGCCACTTGCCTGTGGTCGTGTGAGGCCCATGAGCTCTTAGGAGGGTAAAAGTGAGCAAAGAAAACACTCTGGAAGTCATTTCATCCCATAAGCCATGCCAGGCTGCAAGGAGGCACCTTTGCAGACTGTGGCTGGGATCAGACTGATCAATCTTCGCCCCGGGAGAAGCACCTGTCTCCCTGTTGTCAGTGAGAGATGCAAATGGCCCTATGATTTAGGCCTGTCTGGCTCAGCCACAGCTGTGCCTGCCTCCCTCTGGGACAGCCACTTCCAGGGCTGTCTCCCACCTCAATGACACGTCATGACTTCGCAGTGTTTGCTCTGGGCTTTCTCACAAACTCCCAGGCAGAAGATGCCTGGCTCCATGTTTGAATGGGGTTTTTACAGAGCCCTGGGGCCATCTTGGGTCGATGACCTTGGAATCTTCGGAGGGACAGAAGCAGAACAGTCTGACTTTTTACACTCTCCAGGACACTCCACCGTCTGGCTAAAGTTAAGAAGCCCTGGTTTCACCCAGAGCTTTGCAAATGTCATTTATAAGGAAACCACTAGTGTATAATAGTAGATCCTGATTCACCAGGTCTGGGCTATGGCCCAAGTTTCTCCTTTGATACACGGCTCTCAGAGATGCTACTACGGGTCAGTCTATGGGCCACACTCGAGAAGCGAATGTTCAGAAGAATAAGGTCTTGGCTTTTCTTGTTTCTCTATCCTTAAATGCAAGTCAAGAATGCCACTCACACAGTCTAGAACTGATGAGAATAATGGGGCAATTAATTAGAAGTCACTCATCCATTATCCATCCATCAGTCACCCCTCCCTCCCACATGCACTGGTGCAGAAGACAGGATTCAGAGACTGTCAAAACCTGACCTCCATGTAGAGCCAAGTCTCACAGAGGAAATATTAAAAAAATGATAAAAAATGAACCATACTATATAGTGGTGCTACTACTTACAAAGTTCTCCCTGGCTCTACACACTGCACTAACCTGTTTCATTTGATTATCCTGTTTACTACTTAAAAATGTCTTCACGTGGGCAATATGATAACCTTCAAATTATATAGCAGGCACAAAAACCCATAGGGTTGGGTTCTCTCAAGGTTACATAGATGTTTCTTTCGAGTTCCATAGAGAACACAAGTGATAAGGAGAAAGAGCTGTGGGATCACGGGGCAGTGCAGATAATGCCCCACTGAGAGGAAGGAGGGGAACACACACTCTTGCCATTGCTTCTGCTGGGACCCTGGGGTGTTGGGGGGAGCTGACCCCTCCCCGGAAGTGCTGTGCACTCAACATGGTGGCTTTCAGAGAGAGGACTCAGCTCTGCCTTCTGTCAGGATAGATAGACCTGAGTTTCATTCACTCCATTAAAAACAATGTACAGAACTTCCATAAGAGGACAGCTCCTCTTCCTACTGAACTGACTGGGTAGGTCCACATCCAGAATATACATCGTTAGTCTTTTTCAGCCTTCTAGTTCCCTTTCTACTGCTAGAAATAGTCACAAACATGGAATACAAGCAGGTAGGAGTGTGTTGTATGGTTCCATACATTGTAGGACTCATAATTTAAATTGGATTAATCAGAGCAGACTCTGAGGAGCACTCTGAGGGTAAGCAGGTCTGAGGCACTTGAAGGAAGTGCTGCAGGAACTGAGATAATTGGTCCTGGGGCAAAAGATGGATAATAGCCAAGGATTTAGCTCAGTGGTTCTGGAACTTGCCTTGCAAGCATAAGGTCCCAAGTTTGATCCCCAGTACGGAACAAACAAAAAAATGAATAAGATCTTGGCTTCCAGTAAGTACAATACTATCTGACCTATGACAATAATAGGTATTATGTCTACTTTCTACCTATTAGGTATCAGAAACTGTGCCAATAAAGTGAAACTAAAACAAAGAAAAAAATGACAGCATGCTCCCATTTTACATTTCTCATGTACATCAATAAAAACTCGAAGAGCCAGATAACAGTTTTATTCCTGGTTTTCAGATTAGGAAACTGAGGCTCAGACAGGTCAAAGAAAGGAGCAGGAACTAGAGCCCATTGGATGTTTGGAAGAGGCGCTGACTCCCTGGGCTAGGCTTGATTAATTTTGTGCAGGTAACATTCACACCTCTATCTTAGGAGGAAAATAATGAGCTGTCTTTAATTTCCTTGACCTCTAAGGACTCTTTTTATAAATAATCACCAAGGAAGGATTTGAAAACCCTGCTGATAGTCTGAAGACTACCACAGAGCCCCATCCGCTTATAAAAATGGAAATTGCCAGTGCCATAAGTGGTTCCACTTTGGGTCAATATTTAGATTCTTCCTTTTTTAGAACTTGAAGATCAACAGTGACTCTGGCAGAATAATGTTTCTACCCATTGACGACCAGTTTGAATATGCACTGGAGAAGCAGTTCATATAGCTGGGACATTCAGTGTCAGAAAGAGGTACACAGAGACAAGAGCCAAGGCCACCTGACATGAAGCTGGCTTGGTTCTAGTGGCCTGGGCAGGGTGGGGAGTGCATTGTGGGGCTTAGAGTGAGGCCTTTCTTTTGCTTTTATTGTTAAACACTAAGAAAGGATTGAGAAAAAACAGAATCCTAAATCAGAGTTGTATCAGAGCATCCTGCATATCAGAGACTAGACAGGGGAAATTTGGGATGCCTGGCTGCATTCTTAACCCTTGGGAGAAGTCTTTTTCTGGGCAGGGGGGCAATTACCAGGCTGCCAAAGACAGAAACTGGGAGTCAGGCCGAGGGACTGAAGTGCATTTATTAAACATTACCTGCTGTGTGCCAGACGCTTTATAATTACCCAGTCTTCAAAGTAACCACGGGAGCTGATTATTATCATTTTGAGATGGGGATACTGAGGCCCAGAGAGGTTGTGTGATTTGCCCAAAGTCATGCAGCTGCAGAACAGGGATGCTAGGACTGAAATCCAGTGTCTTTCTCTAAAGATATACCAATGGCCAATAAGCACATGAAAAAAATGCTCAACATCAGTAGCCATCCAGGAAATGCAAATCAAAACCGCAATGGGCTATCACTTTGCACTTGCTAGGATGGCTATAATCAATAAGACAGATATTAACAAGTGTTAATAAAGGTGTGGGGAAATTAGAGCCTGCCTATATTGCCAGTTGGGATATATATGCTGTTGCCCTTTAGAAAATGGTCTGGTAACTTATCAGAAAGTTGAGTATCTCTATATTTACATTGCCACATGACCCAGATATTGCATCCTTCGGTATATAGCCACAAGAGAAGGATGGTTCCCCCCCAAAATATGTGCATGTATTCTCATCTCCAGAACAAGTGAAAACAGCCTAAATATTCAACAACTAGGGGCTGAACAAACAGAATCCATGAACAGATAGGAAGTTATCATATGGCAATAAAAATGAAAAAGGTCAAGGGATGGAGGAAGAGGGACGAGGGAAGTAAAAACAATTACGATTGCATGTGATATTTATAATTATATAGACAACATATTATGTAATTGCATATAAGATTATACACACACACACACACACACACATATATATACACATATACATACATATCTTAATTCCATACCATGAATGTATTTGTCATGTACTGCAAATGTGTGCTAGTTAAAAAAGTAAACATAAAAAAAGAAAGTACTGATGCCTGCTGCATGGATGAACCTTGAAAATGTCAAGTTATCTGAAAGAAGTTGATCAGTCACAAAGGTCTATATATTGCATGGTTCCATTTATATGAAATACTCAGAGTATGCAAATCCAGAGACAGAAAGCAGAGAAATGGTTGCACGGGGCCAGGGAAGATGTAGAAGGGTATGTGGAGCAGGTTTGCCTAAGGGGACAGTTTCATGCAGAGAGTAACGGAAATGTCCTCAGACTGGCTGTTACAAAAGTTGCACAGCTCTGTGAATATCCACAATTATGAGTCAATAATCACACACTTTAGGTGGATTGTATAGTGTGTGAATTTTATCTCAATAATGCTGTTAAAAGAAAACCCTGTCTTGGGCACTGTCTGCCGTCTCTCCCTGCTCCAGGCCTGGGCACTGGAATCCTACAAAGGTTGGTTCAGGTCCCAGCTTGTCCTCTTCACTAGCTTTTCCTACCTCCTGTGGGCAAAGTGCTGACCTCTCTGGGCCTCAGGAGCCTCTCTATGAAATGGGATCCAGAGGAGTGAGTCTGATTCCAGGCACTACCCAGAGAGCACTTAGTATGCACAGTACCAGTCACTGCAAGCGCCCCATAAATACTGATTATAATCAGTCCCTTGCAAATCTCTAAAAGGAAAAGTAACAATAAAATTATTCCACTGTTAAAACATAAATTGGAATTTGGGCATGGCATATTACTCCTTTCAAACACAGGAAAATCTCTTTTTATCTAGCCTCCTCCATTTATATCAAAGAAATAGCTACTTTCAGAGAAAAAAAAGTAAGGTCTCATCCTGGAAATGAAGATTCTCCAGGTTCGAACCTATGAGCCTCTGAAAGGGTCCCTGAGAAGGGAAGGCACTCCGGGGAACAGGGGCGGGGAGCTAGGCACAGAACTCACATGGATTCCAGGAGCTGCATGTACTGCTCGTCCCCTCGGCCCCCTTCCACCTCATGGTCCAGCTTCAGGATGATTTCATTTTCAAACTGCAGAGGTAGGAGATGAAAATCATCAACAGTAACGTTAGAAGGCTTAGTATCAGCAGCAGTCGTTATTCTAACCAAAGTTTGAGAGTGTATCTTATCATCACTGTAGGTTTAGTGCTGAGATACAGGCACACAAAGGGCACAAGTGCTGGGGCAGATAGATGGAGACAGACAGAAAGTAGGGGGTGGGGAGGGGGAGGAGGCAGAGAAGGGGAAGAGGAGGGGGAAGGGAGAGAGAAGGGAAGAGCAAGAGAGAGAGAGAAGCTCATGCAGACTGGGTCATTTGAGCTTGTTTTCCAAGGTCAAATAGAAATTTTGCAGGAAGATGAGAAAGGAGAAGTTCCCAGCCTGAGCAGAGGCACAGAGGGACATGATGGAACACTGCACCTGTGGCCTGGCATGCTGTCACAGGTAGCTGTTACTTCCGCCTGCCTGGTATTCCTTTCTCCACAGTCTGGCAGTCACACCAGCCCTGATGGCAGACTGTGGGGCTCAGGTGGGATCAATATGCTTCCCCACTCCCAAGCGTGGACACCAGATAGGCTGGGCTCTTGAGTACATATTCCTTTCCCAGAGCCTGGAATTTAACCCAGGCCAATCCACTAAGTCTAATCTGAGGCTTTGCTAGGACTCGTAGAAAAAGGTGTCCTTCTGCTGAACTGCATGCTGGGAGCCTAAGGTTACCAAAGATGACGATGATGAAGGCGGTTCCCAACATCAATACAGAGAAGAGCGGAAATAGATGAAGAGAAACTGAGGCCTAATACCATTTTTGAGTGCCTAGATTCGGCAAAATCTGAAGTTTTCTCCTTATATAGACTGATGTATATATGTACACAAACTTGTCAGCTGACACAACTGAATTTAAACTGGAATTGTGTTACCTTTGATGACAAGACATAAAGCAAATGCTGGTCTTCAGAGTCAAAACCGATGACAAGGACAATGGTCGAGGTCAGGTTAGTAAGTGGCCAGAAAGCAAGGAACCTTGTATAATTCCATCAAACCTTGCTGTACTGAAACCAGAGAATGTTTTGTGACCACAGCATCAATTGTAACAAGCATTTTGCCCTGAGGGACTGTTGCTTATTCAACATATTTTCTTGAAAAAATGGTATTAAGCCTTTTCTATATGAGTGTGTTTCAAAGTGGCTTATACTATTTTAATCCCATACCCTAAAGAGTCCACTCAAATCTCGCAGCCCCCCACCTCACTTGTCCTTAAAAACGAAGCTGGTATCTGGGTAGAAGAAGGGAGTCCTTGGCAAAGGAGGCCTGGGGACTCCTGGCTCCTATCTCAATCTCTTCACATTCAGTCTTCATAATACTGCACAAGGCCTGGAGGTCTAGGGTCACCTTCGAATGTGCAAATCCACGACAAGCAGCCAAGTCCTGCCCGGCACGGCCTTCCATAAGTGTCAGCTGTTATTACAGATGAAGAAGTAGAGGCTCTGAGAATTTAAGTGACCTGTCTGGAGTCTCAGATGAATGGTGGAGACCTTTTGGCAGGCTCTTTCCAGCGTGTAAATGATGAAGCCTGGTTGAGTTGGAATCCGGAGGTGATAAAAGGCAGGCACCGGACTTGGTTTTCCCTCAAGTTTACGTGTCATCCGTGAAGCCACTCATCTTGTGCTTTTGTATGCCAAGAGTAACAGAAGGCGACTAAAGACTTGTGCTGACACAGCACGAATGGGAAGGAATTATGGGAAAGTCCCATGGTCAGGGAAGACTTACTGCAAAAGATGAATAGGACTGGAAAGATGAGTAGGGTTGTTACAGATATGAATGGGGAGGGCATCCTGAGTGAGGGAAATAGTGTGACTGAATGTGTGGAGGTGGGAAGGTAGAGAAAAATGAGCACAACTGGAGCAGAGCCTTCCAGAAAGAAAAAGAAAGAAAGAAAGGGAGAGAGGAAGGAAGGAAGGAGGGAGGGAGGGAGGGAAGGAGAGCAAAGCTCTGGGAGGGCAGCTAGCTAGTCAGCAAATGAATCATGCCCCATATAGGATACAACTTGTCTTGTATCCTGTGTGTTAATTACAGCTCAAGGTCAGGCTTGGGGGCGGTCTACTTAGGGATGTCTTCACACCGAGTCTCAGGAAGAAAGTAACAGAGCTCAGGGGCTGTCAGGACAGTGTCTGCTGGCTGGCATTTGACCCTCTTCCTTTCCTTCCACCACACTGGGATACGAGGTGGTCTTTGGAACTCTTGGGGTCCTGGTGTATATGACAGGTTAGCAAATTATTTCCTACCAGTTAGTGGCTATTTGGGGCTTTGTGGACAAGATGGTCTCTGTCACAGCTCCTTGACTCTGTGACACAAAAGCAGGCACAGCTTGGCTATGTTTCAACACAATTATTTGCAAAACTGGTGGCAGGATGCTCTGGTCTTTCAGGCTATCATTTGTCCACCTTTGTCGGTGCAGTGATATCATGGAAATACCCACAGCTTGGAGGAGTCAGGAGAAGCAGAAGGGAATTTTCTATGTAAAGCACTAGAGAAATAAGTGTGCACTGAGCTAGCTTGACATATTATCACTGCTAATGTTATTACTGCAGAATGCTGCTAGAAAGCAGTATTAGGGGAGAAAAACCAGCATTTTTTCTTGTCTGAGTGGTTCACTGGGAGGTGTTGGCAGCATTCCTCCTGATGAGATGAACTTTTCTTTGGAGCAAAAAAGTGGATAGGGTAAATAAGCACTTGTCCCGGGGTCACAAAAGAGCCTGCCAGGAGGGAAATTGCAGGGTGCCAGAGACAGAGCAGACTCATATGATGCCATGCAGTGCCTGGGCCCTCCATGGTGGCGAGAGTGGTAAGGACACCCCGGGACAGGTGTTGCACTCAGGAACAGCTATGACCATAGACTTTGGTGCTAAAGGGACTTGACTGAGTCTTGCTTTGCCATTTTTGCCTAGCCATGTGACTATGGCATGTTAATAATATCTTCAGCTCCTCAGTGTCCCCACTTATTACCACTTATTAAATGCAGATTTAAAATCGCACTGCCTTTCAGAGTGGGCCCTGTAAGGAGTTAATGGGCAATCACGCATAAGAGGCCAAGCATGGCACTTAACACAGGATAGATACTCTGTAACCATTAGTAACGATCATCTTGTCACTCTGTTTCACCAGAAACATCATAATTTCATTTAATCTGTACAATAGTCAAGGGGAATGAGATCCCCAATTTATATGTGAAACAAAGGGGCTTTTTCTTGGGTTTCAAAGATGGAAGGACTTGAACACAAGCCTCCCCTAGAAGTACTCTGCTCTGTCACGAAGGAGCCATGAAGAGTGTAGGATGCGGTGTCACCCTGTCTGGTTAATTTCACTTTCATCCATGGCTCTAAAGCCACATCTCTTCATTGCTCCTCACTTTGTCCTCACCAGGTTGGTGTTGGTGAGGGACTTTCTACAGACAGCTTTCGCTAGGTCAGGTTCTACAGAGGCCAGTGTGAATCCCCAAGAAGCCTAATTGAGAATTGTGGGAGAACCCAGGGCTCTGACTTCCTGAGCAAGGCTTCTCTTCTTTTTCCCATCTGTGGCTCATGGGATCTCACATTTACATTAGGTCTTCCTCATGCACTGACACAGGGTCTTGATTTATAGTTCAGGTTGGCCTTGAGCTCACTGTGCAGCCCAAGTGAGCCTCAGACTCACAGCAATCCTCCAGCCTCTGCCTCCTAAGTGCTGGGATTACAGGCATGAGCCACCATGACCAGCACTGTGGTGTATGGTACTGATTGCTGGTGGGCGTGAGTCTCCACACTCAGCATTACTGTACGTGGTTACTGGGGAATCAAACTCAGGACCTTGTGCTTGCAAGGCAGGCACCAGAACCACTGAGCTAAATCCTTGACTCTTTCCCAAGCACTTCTGCAACCTCTCTTTAGAGAGTCTTCTTTCCATTCCTTTGCTCACATTCCATTCTCTTACCCAGTAGTTTAGGTATCATGTACCAAAGCCAGCTTTCACATGCAAGCTGCTGGCTTCCAGATCTCTGGTCCAGGGTTCACTCCAGTTCATGTCTGTCAGGGCTGCTTGGGGTTTAGCCTTCTGAGCCTCCTTTCCTGCTCCCTTGCCTGGGACAACCTTTGTGCTGCTGATGCTGAGCCTAAAGCCACACACGTGGTCCTGCCCACCTCACAGCCCAAATCCCGCCAACCGCCCCATTAGTCAGCCTGATTGTCCTGTCTCTTTTGATCAGGGAGCAGCAAACTGAAGCAATTGCGGGAACAAGCTCACAGCAAACTCACAGAGAAGCGAGATGCCAAAAGATGACCCCATATATAGAAAATAAGTGTCTGCACTTCCCTCAGGGAGGGAAAGTCACTGTAGCGTCAAGCCTCAGAAGACAGGAGGCCACCAGCTGTCAGGTCTCGGTTTTGACAAAGGTACTTTTTCTGTTTGGGATGTCATGTAGCACTGTGTGTTTCCTTTGCACATCTGTTTCAAGGAACTCCTCTAAGATACCTTCTAAGACACCTGTTTTGTATGCCTCCACATGCTCCCAAGCTTTCTAGACTGTGCTCCACCCTCAAGAGACAGCAGATCCCAAACTACCTCAGCTCACTCAGCCTCAGTCTTCACCTCCCATTCTCCTAATGCAGCTGGCCAGACATCATGTCTTTCTCCATCTGAGTCCTCAGCCCGACTTCTTTGAAGGCTCTTTGCAAAGATGACAGCTGGTCCCAGACCATTCTGGGACTAGAGAGCTCCCACTAATATCCAGGCGGAGAAAACATCCCCTTATGGAGACATCATCTTACAAAACTAGTCTTGTGCTCTTCTTAGAGCAACTTTTTAGAAAGTGTAACTGGAAGAATAGTGGAGCCAATACTATTTCTTGAAAAATAAATCTAAGAAATTAAGCAGGCACGGTGATGGCAGTGGGAGTTTGGGAATAGTAAAGACCTCTGTGTTGCAGCCTCTGTGGAGCTGCTTTCTAGATGTGTCATTTGGACAAGTGAATTTCTCTCCTTGACAATCATTATTTCTTCACTTTTAAGATGGGAATATAATGTTGCCTACTGCATAGCGGTACAATACAAAGTGCTACACAAACTGATATATGGAAAGTACTTATAGTGCTTGAAACACAGTACATAGTTAATGTCAGTCATTGTCAACACTGGCATCATTCTTATTAGGTGAGGTCGAGGAAGACACGGATAAATGCATGGAGATGACTATAAAGCAATGTGGTGTAACAGTCATTCCCAGATAGGTTAAATAACAGGAATGGGGAGCTAAGCATTCTGAAAACACAAGGCTCTTGGAATGGGCTCTGCAGGATCGCAAGGAGGTTAGAAAGGGCTGGCAGACAGGGTTGTGAGCACACAAAGAAGTGACAGGAAGTGGGTTGCTAAAGTAACAGGAAGTGGGCAAGGCCATGCAAATGAGCGGTAGGAATGGCTGAAGAACAGGAGAAGTGAAGGAAGAATAGAGGGAATGGCCAGAAACTTCAAAGGAAAGTCAGAGCAGGGTGGACCTCAGACACTGCTTGCTGACTAGAGGGTTTGGACTTTAATAGGAGGGGATTAGAGAATCACAGAGCAGAGCAATGTCACTGAGAGCCCTGGGAGAAGTGCAGTGTGGAATGTGCTGCCCTTTAAGGATGTGTTTTATGAAAAATCTTTTGGTGGCAGAATATAATATGGAGGGAGAAGCAGAAACACTGGGGCAGAGGGAAGGGGAGAATTGGAGCCCAGTGAGTGGGGAAACTAGGTTAAAAAGTCACGCAGAGAGGAAGGGACAGGACATAAGGAAAGTGTTTGGGCCGCCTTGTGGGAACGTGGAGATCATCTTCCTAAATGAATACACAGTGCCAATCACCCACTGCGGGAGTAGGTGTATTTTTTTCCCCTGCTAGAGATTTTGGATTATTGGGCCCGGACAGTGGTCCTCATTCTTCCAGAGGACCAATTCCAGGTGAAAACACAACACAAGAGCTTCACATTACTTGTGTCACTCAACACACACACACACACACACACACACACACTCTCACTCTGGTCCCTCTTGAGGAATGTGCCTCCAACTGCATTTGCTGCCTCCCTTTTTAGCATGTCTTTTTCTTCTAGGCCTTGGACAGAAAGGTTGGACAGTTGCCTGACCAAGTTCCATCACCGGCTCATTCTGGGCTTATGAATTAACGTCCCTGTCCTGCCTCAGAGACTTTGAATGAAGCTCAGGCAGATGGAACAAGGATATTACTATGGAGAAATGGGCTGGGGATTAGGGATGCTGGCATGAGTTTCCAGCTTCATTTTTTTTTTTTTTTTACCTTTTTGAAATCCCCACTCCTTTGATATTCACACAGCATCATGTCGAAGAAGATTGGTATGGTAGCTTTCCGAAGCTCAGCCTCAGGGATAAGTGTCATCTCTAATATAGGTCCCACCATGCCTGGGATGAAGCAGATTTTGTTCTGGCCTGAAAGAGAAGAGAGACATAAGCATATAAAACAGTTTCATGAAACCTGGGGAAGGGATGAAAGGGAGGCACAGAAGTAAAAACAATAGTTAACACTTGGACAGCTGTTTACCACAAACCAGCCTTTGCTTTGAACACTTTACATATATTAACTGTGGAGAGAGGCACATGCATTGCCTAAAACAAGGCCCCATTTATGAAGGATAATAGCACAGGCGTGTGGGAAGCTCTTCACTGTTTACGAGGGCTTTCACCTGCATTATCTCCTAGGCAAACACAGCCCTTGTTACTGAAATTCTCAGCAACTGTGTAACACAGGGATATTTGGAATTATGTCTGGCTGCAACATAAGTTATTTCTGGAGTTTGGAAAACATGCTTTTGCTAAGAGTTCCATGATGCAAAGGAAATGAAACTTGCTACTAAGGACCTCTCTGGTCAGTGGAACTGTTGGGGAAGACATCGCCATATAGGCAGATGAGCCAGAAAGTCTTGGGTCTCACTTAAGATGTACCCTGAAGCCCACCCCCCCCTCGCTGCTGGCATTTGCCAGCTGGCACTCCCACTAAATGGCCTATGCTCAGAAATCTCCTTGGCTGAGAGCACCTCCCCCTGCCTGCTCCCCAGTACCCGCTTCCACACTGCCACCGCCTGGCTTCCACTGCACAGCACCCATCTTTGAGCCTGTCACAGCTTATCTACTCCTTCCTTGGGGGAAAGCCTCTGCAGTCTCACCTCGGCTCTAGCTAGATCACAGAGCTATTCTGGCTCCTCCCTTTTGCCTCCTCACCCAACTTGGAGATGATGTCTGCACTTGTTGAATCATTTGGCTCACATTTATTCTTCCTATGGAGAAGTTTCATGAGAAGTGCATGAAGGTAAACACCATGCCCATTCTCATCTTTGTATTGGTAGCAGAGATCAGAAGCTAAAGTCACTATCTTCCCAACGAGTAACTACATCTACTACCTATCTTTCCCCCCAAGTAAGACCTAGTAGGAAAATAATTAGCTGTGAAAATTAGGGATTAAAAAATGTTGGCCTCAAGCATCTTATTGTGCCATCTATGTTTCTTTCTTGCCCAGTGGGTAAGAAAGGCTGACTGGGGCTGGCATTTTTGAACTCTAGTTCTTTAAGGCTGATTATTTTCTAGCTTGGTCTTATTTCTGGTAAGTATGTGACTTGGATATGCACCTTGTCAAAAGGCAAAAACAATACACCATATTCACAAAGAACTGTTATTTTTTGAGCAACAAGTTCAGGGACTGGTATGTGATACATCATATAGTGTTAGCTATTACTCTTGCTGTTTGCTCAGAATGAACCATGAAGAGCAGTTTTGATGAGAAGGCACTTATGGATACAATAAGAAGTGGCAGGGATGAGGAATAAACAGGAATACTTAGGAATGGCTGATGTCCTCGGGGAGTAAGGCCAGGAATATTTCTGTACCAAATTTGACACTCTGTATATTTCCTCTGCAGCTGCCTCCTTTGCCTCCTCTGCCTCCTCCTCCTGAGTTTCATAGCCCTGGAAGCCTACCTGCTTTTCTCCACTGTCAAGATAAACATCTGTGTTCCTCACCTGGGGCAGAAGGGGCACTCGGGTTGCAGAAAGGCATTCAGTAGTGTGTGTGGCCAGGCGTGGTTGCTTTTGATTAAAGGAGGAAACAGAAGCCAACAGAAAAGGCAGCAAGGAAATGAATTTTCACTCCATCTAAATGGAGCTTAATGCTGAAGTCTTTCCACAGGTTAAAAAAAAAAAATCACCCTAGGAGTATTCTCAGTTGTGAGGATGAAATAGTGAAGTCAGGCCAAGAGTTGAGTGAAACAGAAATACATCTGTCTGGAGTATCAGCTTCATTATACAATGCATTTGGATTATACTTGAGCCATAAGTCTTTGCTTTAGCCCAAATGGTGCTGGGGGTACAACTTCGTGGCAACTTTCTAGTAATTGCTAATCTAGGTTTCTGATTTCGTCCTTCAAGATCCTTTAAGTCTTTTTCAAACCACAGTGGGGTTTTAAAATTCAAAGTCGAGTACAATAATAGATAGAAGGTAAATGGGAAACTGTCAGATAAGCCACGATGGAATACAGAAATCGCTTATGCAACAAAGACCTTTAGAAGAGTGGAGGGCACTGGGCATGATAAGGATATATTTAAGATGCTTGAAAATAAAGGGCGGACATCCCATCAACTGGAGATTTCTTAGATACTCTTGACCTGCATTTTTTCCTTGCATTTTGTTAAAGAGATATTTGGCAGAGTGGGGAAACAGGAGAAAGAGATGCTGCTTTTTAAAATCAGTGTGACCTCAGTGGCCTTTAAATTGTTCCCTGTAGTATTATTCTTTTATATCAAAAAACAGAATTTCAGCACATCAGATTTTGTGCTCAAATAAACCAGGTGTATGTGTGTATGTGCATATCTTTATGTACAGAGAGAGAGAAACATTGTAGCTCATTGAATACAAACTCATTTGTAAAAAAATTCTCATTCAATAATCACACTTGCTGCTATATTCTAAAAAAGGCAAAGAAGGGAATTGGCTGGAGGGTTTTTGTTTTTTTTAAACACAAAGGAAGCGGAATCTTACTGGTAAGAGATACCACCAATTAGAAAAGGCTTTTAAAGTGTCAGGGAGCCAGTGCGATAAAGCCAAATGCTGAATTACACAGGCTTTGGGAAAGGAGCCGGTGGTAATGAGAGCACAGAGAAAAGCCAAGGTGTGTAAGAGGAATGCCCTGGGTCCTCTGTCCTCTGAGTCTCATCTATACAGTGGGCTCATCCATCACTCCTCTGAGGGGGACACAAGAGTGAATGTCAAGGGTCAGAGGACACAAAGATGGCCAAGAGAGGAAGGAAGTGGAGAGCGCTCCATGAGCCTGATTAGCATGAAGTTGGGTGGGCCTTATGAAGTGGATGTGACATAAGGGGTCCTCTGTCTGAGACCCCATGGCTATCAAAAGCTGGCTTAAGGCTAGGCATGGTGGTGTGTGCCTGTAATCGTGCAACTTGGGGAGCTGAAGTGGAAGGACTGCTGGGAGTTCAAGGCCTTCCTGGACAAAAGAGCAAGAACCTGCCAAAAAAAAAAAAAAAAAAAATCAAAAGCCAGGCAGGGACCCTGAAGTGAACAATGAGTGAGTTATGGCCACCTAGACTTCAGAGTCCAATAAGCCTCCCAAATACTCTAAAATCAAAAAGGACTCTTCATTAAAAAAAAAAAAAAAAACCACCCATTTAGCTTAAAAAGAGCAGGACGGACACAGAAACCTCCTCTTCTGCCTTAAGCTCCTGACCGTGTGCTGAGTCACATCATCAGTTCTGCCTCATCTTCAGGACATGCCTGGCTCAGCTTCCTTCCCAGCACATTATACTGTGGAGTGTCTGAATGCTACCCTGTGGCTGAGGCCTCAGGAATGCCACACCACAGCTGTGGGGCCACACGCTTGCTATTCCATGTTCCTGTGCCTCCACATCGATCCCATCTTCAAACAAATCATTATACCTGCCCTACAGAATTGTTACCCAAAAGAATGAACATTAAACTAAGGGCTTTGTCCAATATCAAGTATTGTTCAGAAAATCAGTATCAATGCTAACAATGATGATGCTAATGATGGTGATGATGATGATGATGATGATCATGATCATGATGATGATAATGTGAATACTCCCAGCTCAGCCCTCTATCAGATTCTGGAGAAAACAGTACAAAAAGAAAGTGTCCCACTCCACAGAATCTGATGTTTTCAAGGGACTTTGCACACTGCTTAGTTTATCAGTTCACTCTTCCAGCAAAGAGTCAACCCAGAGAGAGGTCCAGATGTTCATGGCCCTACACTTGTGCCTCATTAAAGTGGTTTCTAGTCTGTTCTAGAAAATGTCCGACAAGCCTCAAATTGGCCTTGCTGTACTACAGTGGAAAACCTTTCATGGCTTTTGTTGCACTCAGGACTGAGCTCTGTAGGCCCATTTTGTCCAATGCCCTTTACTTACCTCCTTTCCAACTTCATACCTACCCCTCCTTCCAAGTTCTTTCCTTCTTCTCCTGGCCCCTTCTCTCACTTGATCTACTCTACACTTACCCCTGCGAATAAATCCTTATGCAACCTCTACAGTCCTGCTACTCAACCTGGAAGCTATGAGCCACATGAATCTTTGGAGTATCTGAAGTGTGGGCAGTCTAAGGGGAAATATAGGTGTGGAAAAATAATTCACCACATTCCCACAAATAAATTAAAAGCAACCTTTAAGAAAGTTTTATGCTGATCATATGAATCAGCATGTAGAAATGATGATGCTTTAGGATACAGGGCTAAAATAAAATACAATCCTTGACTATTGACATTTTGATTTAGGATTGTCAAATGCACACTGGTGAGGAGTGATCTTTGTTCCATAGAAACTATATTTGAATCTGGATCTTTTCCCAGGCTAGCGATAGATGGTCTGATTCTCTCAAGGGGATGCTGGGCTGCAGCAGCAAACTGCAGTTCTTGTTCAGCCTTGCCACCGTTAGAGGAAACAGCCTAGCCTCCAGGGTGTACTCAGGCGCTAAGCTGGGGCGTTTGGCAGGTTAGGCATCTTCAACGCATTCATTTTACCTTACATGTTCCATTTAGAATGCATTTAAAGGTGCATCTACATTGCTGCAATTACTGTTTTACTATTTCATTTATTCCTTTAAAACTAGACAGGTGGCTCGCAGGACAGCACTGCTCAGAGCTCGGGGTGCTGTGCTTCCTTGTGGGAGGGGTTTATGCTCATTCCCTAGTCTGTCCATGGATTTTTCCATAGACATCAAGCTTTTGCTCCATAGTGATTTCAACTTTGCAAACAGAAATAAGTAGTTCTGCAATGAGTATTTAACTTTTCAGTGCAATGACCACCAGTCCATGCCATCGGGGTGAGGGCATGCCACCACTTGCCTGATCTCAGTTTGAATCCCAACTTGTGGCATTTAGAAGGTGCTTACATTGGTTTTCTGTCACTGCTATCACAAGTTATCAGCAGTTCAGTGGCTTAAAACAAGACTAATTATCTTACATTCCTGGAGATCAGAAGTTTGAAGTGGGTTTTACTGGAACAAAAGGCAGATCTTCGTTCTTTCTAGGGAGCTGGAGGTTGATCAGTTTCCTTCCACTTTTAAGCTTTTAGAGGCTCTCTACACTCTTTGGCTGGTAGCTTCCTACCTCTCTTCTTGGTCAGCAATGTAGTCTTCAATTCTTCTTTACTACTGATTGTCTTTTTTTAGTGCCAGGGATCAAACTCAGCACCTTTGGTTTGCAGGACAGGCTCTGGAACTACTGTGCTAAATCTCTGGCCCTGCATTCTGATTGTCTTCACCCCTTTCCTATTTACAAGGACACCATCATTGTACTGCACCCACTTGGATTATCCAACATACCCTCATCATCTTCAGCATTCTTAATCACACCTGAGAAGTCTACTCTGCCATATATCATGACGTATTTCATTTGCTCTGGAAATTTAGATGTGAGCATCTCTGGGGAATTGTTATTCTGCCCACCACAATACTCAGCAAATGGGTGCCACTCTAATCCCATTTCCCATTTTCTCAGCAGCTTCTCCCCTAGCCTTTGCTTAGGCTCGCTGCTTGCCTGAAATAATTCCCCTTTGCCAGCTTCTCTTCGGTACTGATGCGCCCCACCTTTTGGTGTCTAGTGCAGGAGTCATTTCCTTTAGTGGTACATTTTTAGGGCCCTGAATGCCGAAATCTCCAGTACAGATTTCATCTTATATGGCAATACTCCTGGTCTGCCCAGTTAGCCAGGGTGTGACCTACACTGGACTCTTCCACGACCCTCCCACCATTCCCTGGAGTAAAGCAGTAAGCCAGGCACTCTATTGATGCTTCAAAAGCAACAGTTCAACTGCTCCCTCAGGTCTGCCAGGAACAGTCTCCTCCCAACTTACATGGCCAAAGCGGCAGCACTGGAACGTCTTTCTTTCCCATGATGACTGTTAAAACAGCAGCCCAGCGTTAAACCGAGCAAATGTGGGAGGGTTAACTGCAAAGTCATTTTGGTAAAATGCATATTGCTTCACGTCGAGCAGAAATCAAATGTTACTATGCTACACTGTGGGGAAAAGCACATTACATTTGGCACGGTCCCCAAATCCAGAAACACAGATGACTTTAACCTGTTCGTGGCTGGGTCCTCAACACGTTGTCCTTCTCCCCACATGAGCTCTCTGCTCATACCCAAATCTTCTTTGCCAAAACAATACACACATGTGTGCATGTATGTACACACATGTAAGCACAATACATGTCTAGATTCTCTGCAGAAGAATGTTAAATAATCTTCAGGCTTGAATGAGAGCCTTGTAATTAGCTGTCTTATAATCACAGGGTTGCTCAAGTCTTTCCTGATGAGAAGATCATGATGATGATGATGATGATGATGATGATGATGGTGGTGGTGATGATGACGATGATGATGATGATGTTGTCTGATTGCTTCAGGCATTAAAACAAAATTTTCAAAACTAACAAGCCTTATGATTTACTCATTATCAGTCATATTTGAAAAAAAATAGTTGCCTATTTCACATCCTTTGGAAAGAATTTGCATATTCTCTGGAAAAAAATTATTCTTAAGAACATTAGGAATTGGGGTCAAGAGGCAGATTCTTTTAGCTTCAACTCACAACACTGATTTGTTGTTGACCTTGGGGGTGTCCTTGGGTTCTCTGGACATCACTTGACAACTTAACCTATAAAACTAGGAAAGCTGAGTTAGACGATGTATCAGTCAGGGATGTAACAGAAATCTACCACAGCCGGTTGCAAGCTCTCTTCTTCAGCATGTAACTCAGGGCTTTGAGATGGCAACGACTTCTTCAGATATCTTGTTATTTTCCAGAATGAAAGAAGGGGAATGGCTGGGCAAGAGCCGTGCTAGGCTCGTTGAATCTGTTTCTCTCCCTCTCTTTCTCCCATCCCTCCCCTCATCCTCCCTCCTTCCTTCCTCCACCTCGCTGCCTCCTCTCTCCTTCCTACCTCCCTCTCTCAAATCTGGAAAAAAATCCTTTGCTGAATCTGCAACAAGTGTGTTTCTAGTGATTCTCCTGAGACAGATCTGGGTCACGTGACCAACTCCTACTCCAAGATAAGTGAGCAAATTGCAATCCCATGAGAAATAATCAGGGTTCAGTTAGCCAAGAAGAGGAGAACAGCAATTGCATACATAATCAGCAGCGGCTGCCACGGACAGCTTCCAAGTGGTACTCCATCTTGGATACTCCACAAACCGCACTGTGAAAGCTATCATGTCCCAATGACTCGGTGCACTGGAGCCTAATGTGTACAAGCTGGTGTGGCCAACCAAGCCCATCTCAGTAGCAGTCCAGCTACTGTACCAGCCCCTAGCAGAGCACAGGGGGGCGGCTATGGCAAAGGAACCACCCACTCTCTTCTCTCCTGTTTTCTCATTTCTGAAAGAGACAGGCAGGGGGAAGGCAGCTGTGTCGCCAAGGAGAGAGGCCTGTTGGAGCCGGGAAACCACTTCAGACTGACTGACATGCTTTCCTCCTCCTTGAAACTCTGGCCAAGAGGGAGAGGGAACCTTTTGAAAAATAGCCTTGACTTATTTTCTGCAGTGGGGATCTTTTATTTGACCTCTATCCATGACTTCTTCTTCTAGTCATGTCCTCCTAGATAGCACTGTGTGAAACTCTGCCTCCCTCGGTGGATCTGGGCTTGGCCATCCAAGGAAGACCAGTGAAACAGAGTCCTCTTGAGACAGGTCTTCACCACAGTGCTATAGGAATAGAACATCCTGAAGGTGATGCTGGAGGATGGGCAACCTGCCCTAGCTTTTAGAGGAGCACTAGCCCTGTGTTTCCCTGTGTTTCTGTGGTTGGGTTCCTTAACAATTCCTTGTTCTTTTGCAGTCCTTATAAACCCCTCTCTGACTCAGGTAGTCATAATTAGTGCTTCTTCTCCTTCTCCTTCTTTAAAAAAAATTTTTTTTGAGGTAGGGTCTCACTTTTGTAGTTCAGCTTGGCTCTGAACTCAGCCTTGAACTCACAGCAATCCTCCTGCCTCTGCCTCCCGAGTGCTAGGATTACAGACATGAGCCACCATGTCCAACACTGTGGTATGTGGTACTGACTGCTGTTGGGCACATTGTATGTGGTTACTGGGAATCGAACCTGGGCCCTTGTGCTTGCAAGGCAAGCGCCAGAACCACTGAGCTAAATCCACAGCCCTGGTGCTTCTTTTGCAACCCTCAAACCCTGACAAATATGTCTTCAACTGCACTCATTCATCCCACAGGTATTTGCAAACTGCAAGAAGTCTGTAATATGCCAGAAAGGGTGCTCTGGCCAGCATACTTATCTAGTTTTTGCCTTTAACCTACTAAATGACTGTGTCGTCCTTGGGCCTCGGTTTTCTCATTGTAAAATGGAAAACCAGACCAGCCCAGTAGCTTCCAAATGTGTTCTCGTCAATGCTTCCAGATCCCAACCCCAAGAAAACCATCAGATGTGTACAGGGGAGTTTGGAGCAGCCTACATAATGGGCTCTGGGCTCCCAGCTCACTTCAATTAGAACAACTCTACTTCCATCCAATTTACTTATCAAGAGTGTCTTTTTTTTTTTATTGGCCCTCAGCTAAAAATAAATGCTTAAAAAATGCTGGACAATGTGGTCTCTAACAGGCCCTTCCCAGTCTGATGTTCTGTGATTCTAAGCAGGTGTAATATTCAGTAACATCTTTTCATTCATCAGCATAATTGGGAGTGCAGGAATGCCTGCCAAAACATAATCTATATCTAAATAAAATCTTCTCTGTGTAAAACAATGCACTAAAGGACATTCAGAAAAGAGCAGGCTGTGTGAAACGACTTGAGACAAACAAAGCACAGCTCCGTGTTTTGCAGCTTTGGCAAGGCCTGGCCTGGGAGCTGGAAAGGAGGCTCAGCACAGCTTTGGCTGGTCTCTGCTATTGCAAAGCAAAGCATGTAAGCAAACTGAATCTGGGCCTCATGCTTTGGTTGGGCATATGCAATGTTTTGAAAACTTCCAATTACTTATCATTAATATTCATAAATGGGAAAATGGACTCAAAAGCCCAGTTCCTTGGCCTCTTTTCAAAGAGTGGAAGATGTGACAATGACAGGCTTGCATTTCAGCAGAATAACAGTCATCGGGGGAGGGCAGCACTTATCCCCTGGCATTGGCTCATGTCTACTTCCCTTTGCTCCAGCCCCTGGCTTTTCCTCATAAGTAAATTCACACTTACATACTGCTTTCATTTTTCTCATTGGAAAGAAAGATAAATGCAGCAAAAATTATTTCTTAAACCTCTCTACTTACCCAAAGTAAGGAGAAGCAAAAGGTAGACTGAGAAAGGTGTTTTTCTAGAAAAACAGGGCCAAGATGGCAGCCCTTTCCACAGAGGATAGTTATCAGTATCTGGTGACTTTCTGTCATCAGCATGTAACACTAGGTAGAGTGTTATAAACATGGAGGGTGGAGGCCAGTGAGACCCCTCAGTAGCCTCCAATGTATAAGACAGTTCCTGTAACAGAGTAACACCCCCCCCAAATGCTGACAGTACCTTCTTTATGGAATTTCCATGGGTCTAACCTGCCACCAACCCTACACTTGTTTACCCTCCTTGTGTGAGCTCTTTGGCCCTTAGTCACACAGGCCCAGCTTTTATGACAATGCTAGTTCAGCAGAGTTAGGTTCTATCCCGATGGGGGCAGGGTGAAAGTAAGGATGTGGTGGCCTTCATGCCCCCTTGGCCCTGAGTTTCTACCTTATGGCCTCATGAAAAATCCATGAGAAGGTACCATTTCTCTTAACTGAGGCCTCTAGCTTATAAATGATAGGGCGAGGCCCCAGATAAACATGTAGCCGTCTGATCAGGGCTTTGGTCCTTAGCTCCGCCTTGGCCTTTGTGAGCCGACTCCTAACCTCCTTATCATCTAGCAAGTGCTCCTGGCCAGAGTCCGGGGTTGCCAACAACCACAGAACATACACTGATAACCTGTTTTCTAGGCTGCCCCCTTCTATCCAGGGGCTGGATTTCCCTAAGAAGGGCAAGGAACTGCTCTTCAGAAAATCTGGTGGGGACTGGCAGACACCAAGAGACTGAGAGAAGCAGGAAGCAAAGTCTAGAGTGATAATGAAGGTTAAAGTCAAGGGATAGTACAGGCCCTGTAAATGCTTCTCCTGAAGGGGGTCAACAGCTAAGCCTCAGGCACAGCCCTTGGCTATCAGAGTCAAGAAGCAAGACCCCAAACCAGAGTGGCACAAGAGGCGATGTGAACTTTAAATAAGATTTCTTGGTGCGGGCCTCATTCTGGCTTCCAATAGATGCCTACCTGGCTCCATCCCCTCCTTTACAGGTAGATTCGTTCAGGTGACCACAGGGGATTCCTGTAGCTTCCTGAGATCACCTTTCAGCTCATAAGACCCTTTCATCTTCCAGGGAACCATTCTCCCTCCTGAGGCTAGAGGACATTCATGGACCACAGCACATAAGTGCAGGATGCAGGTGGCCCGCCCCTCTGCAGCCAGAGTTCCTACGATGGTGAGGACCCGAGTCGCTACAGCAGTCCTGGATCTTCTCCTGTCTTACACGTGCCATATCCGATGCTAAAAGCCCTCAGGAGCATCAAGCAACAGCAGATTCACCCTGGCTAAGGGGGTGGGAAGGAGGATGAGCACCCTTAGGTGCCTATTAAAGACCAAGATACACAAGGTGAAACAGCGTGATCTCAAGCTCTTGAGGGTGAAACCCCTCTGGCCCGCTGACAGATGGTCTCTTCTGGAAAGAGCTGGGCGTATGGGGACGCCTCTCTCTGGGACAGAGATGACCACTCACCAAGCTTGTACCACATATCACGAATGGAGAAGCCGATCAGCCGTCTCATGTCCCCGTACCTAGAAGAAACACAAAGGTGCGTCGGGCCTCATCTCAGACCCCCTCAGGAAGCCCCTCGCCCTCTTCACGCGCTCCAACCGCAGCACGTACTTGTTCAGGATCTTGTTGTACTTGGCGTGTGAGAACTGCTCCAGCTGCAGAGAATCCTGAGTGATAAAAGCCACTGCTAGATGAAAATAGTTGTTCCACAGCTGTAAATGAAAGGGGAGGACAGTCACGGAGATGGCCTGAACGGGGAAGGCACATGAACCACCGCGGAGGGACGTGAATCATTTATGAGGACGGCAGGAGACAGAGGCGGAACCACTTTAATCGTGCGCGCTGTGATCGCCTGACCAGCGGCCCGGCTCTGAAATGAACGCTACGCCCAAAGCGAGGACAATGGATGGGTTTCTAGAGGTGCTGACCTCTGACAATGGGGTTCAGGGCAGAAACAGAGGGGAAGGGGAGGGGAAGAGGAGGGGGAGGAAGAGCAGAGTTTTAGGGCTGATTTTTTTTTTCCTCCCACTCTTGCTATTGTGCTTTGTTTCGCTTTGTGAAAGATAACTTGGCTCAACTGGGAGCCTTAGGTAAGCTGGTTCCTGCCCTGAAAGGAGAGGTCAGTGAAGGGCAAGAGACTTGCGGGGACTTGCAGCTTCTCTGGAGGCTCTTCAAAAATCACCTGCCAGTCAAGGCACCAGCCCGCAACCCCTTCTCTCTGAAAACATCGCAGCTTCCATCTCCTTTCCTGCAGAGGTTTCACAGAGGCTTCCCGCTGGTGGCAGCAGCAAGCACCTGGGAACTCGTTAGAAATGCAAATTCTCTGGCCCTTGCCCAGACCTGCTGAATCACTGCGCCTGTGAGCCGGCCCAGAAACGTGTGTTAACAAGGGTACAGGGTGATACGTCCCTGGTTTGCTTAGAATCTCTGTCGTCTCCGTATAACTGAGATTGGCATAATTTTCCCACGTAGAGTATCAGCTACTGAGACTACAGCCTTCTCCGTCTGCTAGTAGTGATCACGACACTGATATAGGACACAGGCCAGAGAGATGGAGATTCCACTCAAGAACTTGTTGAGACTCTAAACCTGTCTACAAAACTGGAGTGCCTCTGATCTGGTGCCCACTGCAGAAGGCTTTACTTAAGATGGCATGAAGTAATGTATTTAAAGGGCACAAATCACAGCGAGGTCTCAAAAGCACTTGGTAGCCTTGTTTGTATTATTTGAGGGCTTCCTTTGATAGCAAAGCCAGTCACAAAGCTGAACTACTTGGGTGCTCGGGGCCTTGTCGCAAGGTGTGAAGGCCCTGAAAGGAGAACGCAGGGGCAGGTTCACTTAATAAAGCTGACCACTTTCGGATCCCTTTCAACCCTATAGAGCAAGGGAAAAGGAAACAGTAGCTAGAACAATCATTCTGTCACTCAAACTTTTTTTTTTTTTTTTTTTTTTTTTTTTAGGTTTTTTGAGACAGGGTCTCGCTTTGTGGTTCAGGCTGGCCCTGAGCTCAGCCTCAAACTCACATCACAATCCTCCTGCCTCAGCCTCCCGAGTGCTGGGATTACAGGCGTGAGCCACCACGCCCGGCACTGTGGTATGTGGTACTGGTTGCTGCTGGGTGTGGGTCTC
>PVIR01017342.1:0-35086 GCA_004026965.1 Petromus typicus | reverse complement strand
ATTTTACATATAATTCTTGCTGAGACATGTGTTAGGCTTTATATCCTTTATATGTAATAAAACAAAATAGGCTCTCACAAATTCAAATGAATCTTTTTGACCTTATAAGAAATATGATACATCAAAAAGCAGATGTCCTTATAAATTTAAAAGTTAGTCTTTGTCTAACTATTGTTGTTGGGGAAAGACAGTGCAAAATGCAGAGATACAGGAGCTACACTTCTAGAATGGACTAAAAACACCTCCCATCTAATCCATTGTTTCATACAAGTAAAAGGAAATTGGAAGAATTGTTACAAAGACTTTCTGGGATGTGTTAAATTAATTAAAAGTTTGCAAGAAAAACACAATGAATCCTTCTTTTTTCCAATCTATCTCTACTTGTACTCTAAACTTTTATATCAATGGCTTCATAATCACATAATGCATGTTAATGGCATAGAAACCACTGAAAGTTATAGAATGGAAATAGAACCCTTAAGCAGGCTGAGGATGATTATTGTTTGGCCTGTGTGTCATTTCCCTGAAAACTTTCATTTTTATCACTTGTCTCTATCTAAACTGAGTTATCTTGTTCTTTATGAGTGGTTGTATATCCATATGGTTATGTGAGGTCATCATTTATAGGCACCATTGATAGTGACATGTTTAGAGTGACAAGAAACTGACCAGCCTCACAAAGAGTGATGAGTAATGTGCTATTTACAGGAGTCTGTGAAAAATAACCCCGTTTCTGGGACATAGACCCTAAAACAGTCAATTTGTATATTACAGAATAAATGCAAGAAAGTAAAAAAGCAAATCAAAACAACAAAAACACCAGCGATGACAAAATTAGTGGAAGAGAAATTTAATTGACATTACTACAAAGCACTATAACAAATGCACAGTTTTCAAAGTTCAAAAATATTCTTAAAAACCAAAAACTTTAACCCCCTCACAGGGAGGGAAAATAGTTGATAGACACTGTTTCAAAGGAAGATGAAATGTCTCATTTATTTCACAGACTTTGTAGTTGTTACAGATGTGTTCCAATAACTAAGGCAAATATATCTGAAGACTTAAATCTCTGAGAATGATCTTTCAGCATCTACATAGAGTTAAAAACAGAGAATAAGAATAACAGAATATTTGAAAAAATATTAGCCAACTTTTCAAATCTGATGGAAATCTGTATCTCCAAGAATCTCTAGGACTCTAAGTAAGATGTCCTAAAAATTCCACAACTGAGAAAATTGTAAATAAAGTACCAAGAAGCAAGGTTAGGGAAAGAAATTTGTATGTAGGCTGGAGACAGAGACTCATCGTAACATTCGTGTGAATCTCACCCTAAAGATAGAGGTCAAAAACTAAATGATTAGATGTTTTGATTCCTCCAATAAATATACAGGCAAGGTTTTCAAATTCAACTGCTGAAGTAGCTTTAAAAAGGAAGAGGAAATTAAAACATTCCAAGATATAAAATAAATTGAAAAACATTTTTAGCAGATGTCAAATACTAGAGAGACTAGCAAGTCTTACAAGGGATCATTTAGCCTGATATTAAAACATATTAGATGACAATTTCAAGCCACATACACACACATGCACACACAAAGTACATGAGAATAAAAGAGAATATAAACATATTTTTCCTTGAAGAGTCTGTTTCCTTAATCTGATAACAGCCTAGAGAAAAGTTTATGAGTAAAAATGTAATTTTTAATTCAAACATTGCACAAAGAAAGTAAGAAAAAATACTATACTGATAGAAAGTTCTAGTACACTATTAAAATTATGCTAGTATTAATCTAAAGTAAATTGCTTTAAGATGGAAACAACCCAAGTGTCCATTAACTGGAGACTGGATAAAAAAGCTGTGGTTCTTCTACAGAATGGAGTATTACTCTGCCATAAAAATGATAAGTTTGAATCATTTCTACTTAAATGGACATACCTTGAGGATATCCTCATAAGTGAAATAAATAGGGCACAGATAGGTACATATCGCATCTTTTCTCTGCTATGAGAAAATAAAGATGTAAATGAGTCCTAGCATTGTATGTTATATATTGTGAAATAGAAAATGCTCAATTTTAAATAGGAAGAAGGGGGAAAATGTTGAGATTGTAACAAAAAAGTAAGGAAACAAATTTTATATATATGGGGGGGTGGTAGAGTGGGTATGGCTATGGGAAAAAATCAGAATTAAATTGTGTCTTATACTGGTACAAATCCCCATTATGGAGTGCAATCATGATGTGTATATTTAATGTACCAATAAAGATTTTTTTAAAAAAGAAAAAAAAAGATTGTAATCATAGTACCTGGAGGTAGTTCTTTGAAAGCTACTTATATAGCAAAAGAGACCATAAAGATATTCTAGATAATTTGCATTTGACATAAAAATGAAAGTCAAGAGGAAAAGATCAACCAGGAATTCATACAGAAAAAAATAGAGAAAAAGAAATTATCTAGGGGCGCAAATAAGTCTTATTTCATCAGTAACTGAATCACTTGGAAATAGGCTAGGCACTAAAATAAAAAGATAGAAGCAGAATTATGCAACGAAATTACCTGTGTTTCTCCTACAAGGCACATACTTTCAATTCAAAGACACGGCTAAATAGACAGGAATAGATAGCATAGGTGAGAGCAGCACACATTAGCCAGAGAAAACTCTAGTAGTAACATTTTCTACACTATTTAAAGCACATGTATTGATACTCAATATTTTATAAAATTAAAGGTACTAATAATAAATGAAAAAAATTAGACTGTAAGACAATTTTGTTCTTAGAAGCAAAAACATATCGTGGCAAAGGGTTAATCAAGATAAAAATGTTTATAAACATATATGGACATACAATTATTGCTAAAATTGATATAATTAGAGGAAGAATTCAATTTTACTTCTGGATAGAAAAATGAGGCAGAATCTGATCAGAGGATTAGAAGACAAGTAATGCTACAGAACACTAAAATTTATAAACATCTACAGATAGTTGTTGTACAGGATAAACAAGATACTAGGATTTAAAGCAAACCCAATATATTTTAAAAGATAAAAATTTTACAGATATTTGTACATTCTCCAAACACAACAAAATAAAATTAGAAGTCAACAACAAGTTAAAACGTCGGAATTTTACAGGCAAGGAGAAATTAAACAACACACATTTAATTAACTAATGTAGAAGGAATCACAAGGAAAATTAGAAAGTGCCCTGAGATGAATGAAAGGAAAACAGTACAAAATGAAATTTAGACTAACACAGCCAAGTTAGTTCTTAGATATTAAATAAGAAAAATATATCAAACTAACTGTTTAAATTATCACATTAAGAAAATTGATGAAGGACAAACCAAAGAAGAAAAAAGAAAATAATAAAGTTTAGATTGTAAATCACTTAGACTAGAAAGCAGAAAATAACATCAAAAACTAAACTCATGCCTTGATGTAGGTTTGGCACCAGTTTTACACCCTCAGAATGAAATGGGATGTCTTTACTTTTTTTGCTCTCTGTTTGGAGGAATTTGTGAAGAGTTTGTGTTAATTCTTTAAACAATTGAGTAAAGGCACAACAAGAAAAGTAAAGATAAATAAAAGTGTCCCTTGTGAAGATAGGACACATCCTCAAAAGGAAAATAAAGCAACATGGAAAAAGAATTATACCCTGTAAAAAGTATATTTGCACCCACAATATAATATTGGTTGGTCATGCAAAAATGTATAAACATAGTATAAAAAGAAAGACTACATGATAAATTTATTTATAAAGAGCATTTGCAAAACACTACTTTCCTTCTGATGAAATTTGGATTAGAAAAAAAAAAACTCTAAATAACCATATAAACCAATGGAACAGATTTGAGTGTGCAGAATAAACTTTAGTTTGGTGCCCTGTGATTTCAGACAAGGGTACCCAGGTAGCTTCATGGAGGAGAGAGGTGATTATTTTTATAAATAGGATCAAAACACATGGAGATACACAAGTAAAAGCATGACTATATCTTTAGACATCCCACAATGTACATGAAACCTGATGTTGCATAGCAAACTCCTTTCCCAAAACTCCTAGTCAACATTGAAAGGCTGATTGCTTGTGTGTGTGTGTGTGTGTGTGGGGGGGTGTCCTGAGGATTTAATACAGGGCTTTTGTACAGAGCATTCTCAATTTATTTTCATGATTTTTGTTAGTTTGAGATAAGAACTCAATAAGTCATTAAATTGCCTGGGCTGAGCTTAAACTTACAATCCTTTTGTTTTAGCTCTATGAGAGCTGAGATTACACACACACACACACACACACACACACACACACACTTCTGGCACTAAACTGGTAATTTTAGTCAGGCAAATTAAGCAAAAACATCATCTTGATTAAAAAGAAAACTATACCATCTTTAATTGCAAAAAATATAATATTTTAAGAAAATCTTAGGACTCCTCAAGTGAAGAAATTAGTATACCAAAATTGACTGCATCCTCATATAACCAAAAAGCAAAAACAATCTTTAAAAAAGTAACTTCAGAAGATTGACATTTATGTGTATAAAAACTGGAAAGCTTAAGTCATCAAGACAATGTGGAGCTAAATAACTATATAAAATGATGAAACAGATTTGAGTGTGCAGAATAAACTTTAATTTGGTGCTATGTGATTTTGGACAAGGGTACCCAGGCTGCTTCATGGAGAAAAGAGATGATTTTTTTAAATATAAACAAGATCAAAACACCTGGAGATACACAAGCCAAAGCATGAGATTGGGGCCTCCTTCACATCATAGTTAAGTAGTAACTGGTGATGGACCACAGACCAGGAGATAAATGCTAGATCAATGAAACTCCTGTTAGCCACCTCCCAACAAGTTAAAAGGACTGAGGACATTTACCCTGCTTCCCAAATACAATGTATTCTGCCATCAGGATAACCATGCAAATGGGAGGCATGAAAGTCCTATGTGTGAGAGGAGGCTCCATATTTCTCAGTGAGAAGCCCGAGCATCATCAGCCTGGCCTGCAATCCTCTCCAAGTTGACCCTTGATGTCAGCCTGTGCTGTAGAGAGTTGAATCAGAGGATGAGAGATCTTGAACTTGAGCCACAAAGACGTTGTTGTGGAATCACATCTGGACCTTTGGTCTGTATGGAGAGTCTTGAATCTTTCAATTCTATTTATCAACAAACACCTACAAAAGAAATCTGGAACAAGCAGAAAGAGGTTGGCATCTTTGCAAGACAGGTAGAAATGCAAGACCCAAGGAACTTATCTTTCAAAATGTCACATTGTCATTTCTGAGGAGAATCAGGTCAAAGATCAATGACAGACTCTTTATAGAGCCTTAATTCACTAGGCTACTCCAATTTAAAGCATTCAATATACCTTCTCCTGTCACTAATTTCCCATTGTCCAGAGACAATGTTCATGTGAAGAAGGCTAGTAAGTGCCATTTTAGGAGGCCCTTGTTACTCCAAAAGGTTGGCATTCTTTGGAGAAGAGTGAGTATTAGAAAGGCAACTACTAATGTTCACCTCTGAGTTTATACATGTTTTATTTCCTGAGGTGATTTTTACAAATATAGGAAGTGCATTTATCTTTCCTTTTAGCTGAAAAACTGAATCTTTTATTCTATTTTATTTCTCAATAAGACTGTGTTTACTGAGTAAGGCAAGTTTTACTGAAGGAGTTTGCTACTGTCACTTTCACAAAAAATGCAAAGAAATCTGCAGAATATTTGAGCTAGATTTTCTTTCAATTTAGATGCTTTACACTGACTCCAAGTATGTATAAAAATTCTCATTCTCTTTATTGTAGATGATTCTTTTCTAGTAAACTCAGTTCCCATCATACTATATTTTCACTTCTTAAATTCACTAAAGATATTAACAGAAATATCTATGTATAAATAGTCAAGCACACATTGCCTTGGTTTTATTGGTATTTTTATCTCAATTTCATAGAATTTTATATATCCCTATTTATATATCATCATAAATAAGTTTTATAAATTATATAAATTTATATAAATTTATATATCATCATAAATAAAATTTCTTATATTGTCAGTCACATTTTCAAAATCTGTTGATTAAAAGTCATAATAGAAGAGAGGAAAAGAGAAGGCCATTGGAAATCTACAGTATTATCTAGCAAAACACCTCAATCCAGGACCTATACCATCTATAGAAAAAAGACTATCATTTTCACATATTTCTTAAAGAGCTCAAGAATCCCCATCAGGGAAGTATTTCAGTGAAAAAAATGACTTTACATGAATAAAGTTGCCCTAAGTGACAATATGTCCTAAATCTGGTGAACCATTAAAATGTAAAGATACATGAAAGTTAAGCACCACAGTCCGGTCTCCACTAAAAGGTTTTTCTTCTGTGCTGACAGATACTGATGAAATCTTGTGGCTGTCCTCTCAGAATGTGTGACCATGGATTACACTGGGGAAACCACCAAGATCTCTGAGAACAGAGGATAGCACCCTTGCTAAAAATGACGAACCAGCCACACCTGAGTGACTCACAAATGCAAGATGAAGTCCACGACCAAGACATTGCCCCAAGAGGGAGTGCAGGCATAGACTCATGAGTTAAAAGAAAATTTATCTGTTTCCTTTTTGGGGAATATAAGGTATTTTTATTCCTCCTGGTTCTAATCATAAGAGATCTCTCTTAACTGACCTCCAGAAAGTTTTTGACTACTCTTGAGTGTAGTTAAAATCCTAAGAGAATATGCAAGAAATATTGTGGTTCAGTTTGGCCTAATATATTTGAGTGCACTCTAATTGTATAGATTGTCTTATGTTTGTGTGTTTGTTTGTTTGTCCAACTGTATGATTTGTCTGTTTTGTTTGAGCTCAAAATATTTTTTTTCTTTTTCTTTTCATTTTCATCTTTTGAAAATTATTTTTCCTAGAGAATATCCACCTATGGCTGGGTTTGACTTACAGATGAACATTGCTGGAAAGAAGGGTACACTTGCTTTTGCATGTTAGCTGATCAAAGTGATGTTCAGATTTATTTTACAAAAGTATTATGTTTTCTCTTGATTGCTACAACCCAAACAAATTTTATATAAATAAAAACCCCTAAAGTTCGGGAGACTAGCAAATGGAACTCCCTTTGGTGAACAGAGGAGCAGCTTCCCAGAACATAATTATTCTGGTCTTTCTTCACTAATGGGACCACCAGTATTATCACAGTCTTACAGGAGATACACTCAACAAATGTTTTCTCAATGTTATTGCAAATTGGTTGCATTGGTCATGATCAAAAATATTAGCTCTAAGAATGTTGCGTGTGCATGTATATGTTTGCACTTCTGGGGAATGAATTTAAGATCTCCTAAGTGCTAGTTAGGCATCTTACTATGGGCTGAGTGATAATCCCAGGGTCACAGTTCCTTGTCATTTGCATATATATTGCAATTAAAATTGTACAAATGCATCTGAATGTGCTGGCATTCTGCAGTAATCCCAGCATATGGGAAGCTGAAGCAGGAGGCTCAAAATTCTAGTTCAGGCTCCACAATTTAATGAGTCTCTGTATCAAAAGAAAAAAAGGGTGACCTAAGAACAAAGTTCATTGAGAAGTTACTGAGAATTTCTCAATATGAAAGTCTTAAGTTCAACTTTCAGTACTGAAAACAAATCACTCAAAGAAGAAAGTGACATGCATTACAAACCTAACAGGCAAGGGACAAAATGAAGCACCCGAAGAAATGACACGAGTAAGGTCGTCCCAGTGAATATTAGTGGCTAATCGTTTGTATTTATTCACGATAATATGTAGCTTTCGCCTTAGCATTTACTTTGTTTATAGTTAACAATGATTATGAATGTGAACCTTTCCTAGGGACCCTGGATTATAGTGGATCTTATTTCTTAATTTTTCAATATGTGGAACAATAGAATACAAAAATGACCCAAAAAAAGTGTTCACTGCCAAAAATTTCATATTCATTCCTTTTTAGTGAAACTAGATTTGTTTGGACTGAGTAGATACACATTTCTGATGTTCTAGGTGCTATAATTGATTCATGAGAGGAAATACAATATAAGCAATTAAATACTTTGGAAGAGAAATATTTAACTTATGAAATCAGAGCAGATGGAAACAGTAAAACGTGCAGATGTATTCACAACACCTGCAACAGTGTAATCTGTAAACATCACAAACAGGATAAAAGCTCTTGCCAGCCATCAGTACTAGGCTCTCTTCTTTCCCTATTGCTGGCCAAGTGTTGACTCCTTCTAGTGCCTTTCTCGGAAGTTCAATGTGCATTTTTCTGGCTGCTTTCCTTGAACATCATCCAGAGTGACTGCATGCAATTACATTGTGTGACAAGACTGTAAATTACAATATTTTATTTCCAGTATAGCAGAGAACTTGTCAGAAAGTCAGGATCACGCATGTGCCTGTAGTTTTCTTTTTATGGCGTTTCCAGAACTACTTGCACTTCTCTACCTAATGATGTCCAGACAGAATAATGTCAACTTCGGATTTGAGTTCCTGCATAAAAAGCTATTGGTTTGTCACTGTCACAACAGAAGCAAATCATCTCAAAACAAATCATTTTCACCAAAAACTTACATGAAAGGTGCATTAGAGGTAGTTCTGTATTTCTTATACCTCAGAATCTATCCATGCTTACACTGTGCATTCAGTTATTCCAGAAAGCATTATATCATTTAATTTTCAGAATAATGTTGGATAACCTAATACACCACAGTTCTTTGCCCAAAATGACAATGAGCTCTTTTTGCTCACCCTGCTATGGGCTGGCTGCAGGGTGTGTGATCAAAGACTGGATGGGCTCGGTATGGTTGCAAGCTGCAGCTGTGGTGCAAGGAACTTCTTTTAACTCATTCTCATAAATAAGCCTGGATCCACTTCATCTTCTCAGGTTTGTGGCAAATATGAACTCATTCTCTCCTCTGAGATATTTAGAAACATCTCTCTCGCCAAATACCACAAGCATGCTCCACCACGAATGTGTGAGGGAATCCACATAGTCATGTGGAAAAGGATGTGGATACATAATATGATGAAGGTGTTATAACAGTAATGTAATTTGCCCAAAATTTACCCAGCTGTATGTCATGTGTAATTTTGTCATGTTTAACCATATGGCAATATATGCATACCTATTCCTAAGAAAGAGACATTGGTGTTTCTCTCTGCATCTGTTGCATATAACAACTTTTGGCACACTTTAATAAACAGTTGTTCACATGATTGGCACATAGCACATTTTCCCTGTACAAGCACTGGCACCTTATTATGAGTTAGAGGACCACGTGGCTTTCCCATGCTGACTGGCATCCACCGATCGCTCTGCACCGTGACACGAACTGACTGTGCCTCTGAGACACTTTTTTCTTGACATCTGTCCACATCAATTACCACAACTGAAATCTTAAATTCTGTCAGATTTTATGATTGCTCAAGAGGGAAACATCACCCTTGGAGAATTTGAAGGCATTCATTTTGCTCCAACAGCTGCTCAGCCCTTCATCCGTGTCAGCTCCACGTGGTTTATGTTTGCATGCATAATGCAGATGGCAATGCCATAGGCATATATATTACAACGGTGCAATTAGAGAAAGGCTGTGAGGACATATCTATAAATAATGGACATTTATTTGAATATTTTGGAAAAATTCAACATTTTCGAGTTAAATGCATTTAATTATTTTATTAGTGCTAGATATGATAAAGGATACCGAGTTACCAACTTAATAACTATTAGTTATTTATGTCATTATGGAACTATTGGTCTTAAAAATTGTAATCATTTATTTTAGATTATCTTATGTTGCATCAAACATTCAAAGATGATTTTTTAAAAAAAGCTTTATAACATCATCTGTTCTTTAAAAAGGAAATAGTTTCAGGCCGGGGATTTGGCTCAGTGGTTCCAGCACCTGTCTTACAAGTGCAGGGGCCCAGATTCGATCTCCAGCAAACCACATACAATACTGGGCATGGAGACATGCCCACCAGCAATCAGTACCACATACCACAGTGCCAGGTGTGGTGGCTCACACCTGTAATCCCAGCACTCGGGAGGCAGAAGCAGGAGGATTGCTGTGATGTGAGTTTGAGGCTGAGCTCAGGGCCAGCCTGAACTACAAAGCAAGACCCAATCTCAATAAATAAATAAATAAATAAATAAATAAATAAATAAATAAAATTTATTTTAAAAAATTAAAAATAACCAAACAAACAAAAAAGGAAATAGTTTCTAAGTAATTCCTTGTCATAAGAGATTTCTTATTGATAACACTGAAAAGTTCAAATTTTCTACTTTTAAAATAACTTCAATCTGTCTAGGGAACACATTTTTTTGCAAAAATAATGAAGTAAGAGATTAAAGAATTAAAGGAGGGAAGACGCACTTTAACAGCTGATAAAATACAATTCTTCATTGCATAAATCCCCTCATTAAATACCCTGAACAAAGGCCATTTGCTTATCGAGATGCTGGTTATCAGTAGAAGTAAAAACCACAGCCTTTAGTTTTCAGGGACTTAATAATTAGGGAATTTGGAGTTCTATAGAAACAGTTTTATAAATAGGGAATTATAGGATGCAACAATACACACACATGGTCTTAGAGGAGTGTGCAACACCTTGGGCAGGCCAAGTACAAGGCAATAAATACAGCCTACACTGTGGTTTATGCTCCGCCCCTGCAGAGGAGCAAACCGATTCACACAGAACTAACGCAAAGTGAATGTGAATACTGTATGCTGGTGGGTCCAGCCTGGCCCCGAGCCCAGGTGGGGCACCTTTCCATATCACCTCAAAAGGATCTAAGCAGCCAGAGTCTATGACCATACCGTGCTGAATGCACCTCATCTAATCTGATAAGCAGCCAGAGTCTGTGCCCTCAGGTCTGTGCATGCTCTATTATCATATGTATTCATTCATAAAATTAAAACAAAGTCTATCCTTCTCTGTTTCTGCTGTAACAAATATTCTCATCATCTATACCTAAAAGCAACAACTATTTAGAAGTTGACTTTATTCAAAATAATTTGAATAATATTCAAAAATTCTTGGGTCCCTAGAGCTGCTTTTCATTTCTATTTTGGTTTTAGAAGTTTTGTGACTCCATAAATTCCAGCTAAGCTAATCTCTTTTTATTTATATATTCCATAGAGGCCTTAATGCCCTTTCTATACAGACACAATATTCTCCAAGAATGAGTCTCTGTAATAAGAAGGGTTGTGTGCCATTAAATAATTCAAATAGTGAGTCTTTAGCCTTTCCAAACTTTCCCATTTTGTTGGTTTCTTGCAGAAGACCTCTCATATGCTTCTAGAAAAATAATAAATAAGGACATTTGCTATAATCCATTTGATGAGAGTACTAAGTTTGGTTTAAGGAAGGTGACAAAAATTAATAGTGATATAATTCTTGGGATTATGGGAGTCATGTAAAAAAGATGTTGATTGAATTTTGATGAGCATCAAGACACAGAAGAGAATGCTTCTATCAAAGCTATGACTTGAAGGATTTGCTTTCTTTTGAAATTACAGGGCTGAGGGCTGGGGATTTAGCTCAGTGGTTCCGGCACCTGTCTTGCAAGCACAAGGACCCGGTTTTGATACGCTGGTTAACCACATACAATACTGGGCTGGAGACTTACACCCAGCAGCAATCAGTACCACACACCACAGTGCCGGGCGTGGTGGCTCACGCCTATAATCTCAGCACTAATGGGGCAGAGGCAGGAGAACTTCTGTGATGTGAGTTTGAGGCTCAGCTCAGGGCCAGCCTGAACTACAAAGCGAGACCCTGTCTCAAAAAACCTAAACAAAAAAAGGAAAAGAAATTACAGGGCTGAATCTTACAGTGACTGCTAATAGCCTCGTTTTTATTTTCTGTAACAGGGGAGGGTGTAGAAGGGCAGCCTCGAGCCAAGATGGAGAGCAGAGATAAACTCTACTTTGTCCCCTCACAGAGGTGCCAGCTCTGTTCTCCAAGAAAAACATGATTGAAATCAAGTTGCATGGTGAGATCTTTTTATCGGGATTAGACTCTGAATAATTGAATGTGACTGCTGAAAATTTATGGAAATTCTACAGGATGTAATTAAGCGATAGGAAAGAAAGATTCAATATGCCATTAAAAAAATAATTAGGACTACATGCTCCAAATAATTGATTGGGGAGATGGAGGTGAGAGTGGCCTAGAGGGGATTGGTGATTTATCAGCCATGGGAAAGACGGACTAGAAAATGCCATTTTGTAGAGAAGTTGTCATGAAGGCAAAGTATAGTGCTTGTCTTCTGGTTTCTTATTAGTCACAACAAATGTGTGTATGTGTGAGTGGAAAGAAAGAGGAAGGAAGAAAAGAAGAGAGAGAGCAACAGAGGGAAACAGAGACAAAGGGACAGAGACCCAGGAAGATTTTTTTTATCTGATTAGATCACAGATCAACCATAAACAAAATGTCACTAATGCCAAGCATCAGAAGAGGAGATAAAACACTAAACTGAGCTCATGTAAACAAGTGTGCTTTGGCCGTTTTCACTGTAGGGCTCTGTGGTAAAAGGAGAAGTGATTCCAAATATTATAAGGTGTCTCTTTCCCCTGGGAACTGAAAGCATAGTATAAATGAGGCTGTCATCTTCACTTTAGAGAGCTACAGTTAAGGTCGCACAGGGTTTCCACAGGGAGGGGACACCCTAAGCCCTCCTCCAGCCCACTGTGGGGAAGATATGAAGGCACAGGTTTTCGGGTCCAGAAGAACCTAATGTCACTTCTGCTCATAGCACTAGGGTTGAGTCAGTCTCTGCGAGACCTCTAAGGTTCAGTTTCCAGGTGATGTGTCAACACAAAAGCAGCATAAAGAGAAGTCACTTTGTGCACCTGAGCCACTCCTTGCAGGCACCTGGGTCAGCAGCCTCTGTGAGAGCAGTCACCCACCAGTCTCAGAACTTCAGGATTTGTGTAAGACCTTCCTTCGAGAGTAGCATGGCTCTGTAGGCTTGCTTTTGGGAAATATAGAGAAATTTTGGATGTCATTTGCTCAATCATACTACTGTTATGGTTCAGATCTAGTATGTCACATAAAAAGGCTCATGTGTTCAGATGAGGGGATTTGGGGACATGATTGGATCATGATGGCTCTGAATTCCTCAGTGGATTAACCTACTAATAAATCCTTACCTAAATGTGTCAGTAGGATATGTGGCTTGATCAAAGGAGGCGGATCTTTGTCAGTGTGACTGGGAAAGCCACAGTTCTATTCCTTTTTCCTCCCTTCTTACTCTGCTCCTGGTTGCTATAATGTGAGATTTCTTCACCAGGTGAGACAGATCCGTCCACCATGCTCTCCTATCTCCAGCTAGTAGTAGACTGTAGACTGGATCCTCTAGAAATCATTTGCCAAAATAAATACCTCCTCCATTAAGTTGTGGGTACCAGGCTTTTTATTCCACTGATGAGAAGCTAAGACTGTTGTCAAAAGGGTGTGGGTGTTGCCTTGGGACCTTCTCCCTCCTTCCTCATACTCCCTCAGATGCTTTGCCCAAAGATGACAACCTGCTCTAATGGAGTTATCACTACATAGATGAGATGGGAAGAAAACTAGGGCTCCAGCCAAGAGCTGAAGAGGAGTTCAGACTGTCAGCGGCCACGTAAGAGCTTGAAAGGGATCCAGTGGGCCTGCGAAGCCCTGAGGTGACTGCAGCCCTACTGACCCTGTGCAGAGAGTCTCATGAAAGACCCACATCCAGCATATCCAGTCACATAGTAATTACAAAAGGCAGTCATTAAATGATAATGGTCACTTGTCTTATTCATGTTTTAGAGTCAATTACTTCACAGAAATAGATGATGATACATGACCTAAGTTTAAAGGAGATTATGTTCCACAAAACACACATTGCAAATGTGATTGCATAGATTGAGTTTTGCTTAGAGGCAGTATTGTAGACAAAAGCCAGATTACTGGACAACCTGAAAATAAGATTATTGTCGTGAAAAAATGGCAAGTGTTTTTCATAAAATTTCTATATATTTCATAATGCCAAAACTAAAGAGTGCTTCACAGAGTGTTTGTTTATGCGAAGTCAGAAACGAGAAACACATTTTGTAAAACAAATATGTCAACTTCCCTCTTCTGTTATCTCTGCTAAATCTGGGGATTTTCTCAGCCTTATATCTGGTTTATTGAGACAAAGTCTTGATAAGTAGTTCAACCAGGCCTTGAACTAACTACATCGCTCAAACTGGCCTCAAACTTCCCATGATTTTCTTACCTCAGCCTCTTCATTGTTGGAATTAGTGGCACATGACACTACACCAGGATTTGAGTCCTTTTTGTTTTTTTCTCTTTCAATTTTGAGATAGAGTTTTGCTACATTTCTAAATCTCTCAGGCTGGATATGAACTCATAATCCTCCTGCCTCATCTACCCAGAGTGCTGAGATTAAAATATGAACCTACTTTACGTGGCCTCTTACTTTCTTTTTCCAGGCCTACCCCCTGCTATGATTTTGTGATTTTTGGACATTTACTTTATTACAGTAATATACAAGAGTTACACAAACATTTTTTATTCCTTCAAGTGATTTCATGAAAATAAGCCTATCATTTCCAAATAGAGGATGAAGACACCAAATTAGAGTTAGGAAGTCAGTTGTCTGACTAGTAAAGGAAAGCATATACATCTGAATACATGTTCCACCATTCTGAATTTTTAAAAAAATCTCTTCTCTTTATGATCAAAACACAGTCTTTCTATAACCAACATATATTAAGTAAATGCTAAGTGTGTGACATGTCAGTCACCTGTAATTTCAGTTAGTTGAAGGCTAATGCAGAAGGACAACAAGTTCAATGCCTTTCTGGGAAAACCAGCAAGATCTAATCTCAAAAACATAAAATGGCTGAGGGTGTAGTTTAGTGTTCCCTTGACGACTGACCGACCAACCAACCAATCAATACTGATTTCTTTCCCTAAATTTACTCCTTAATGATATAGAAATCTCCATTTTCTAATGGAACATGTGATGGCTATCTTGAGATATAACTATACATAAAACAAAAATCTTTGCACTTTTGTTAGGAAAATCTACCTACTAATACATTTCTTTTGGTTGACTGGTACAAAGGATAACAGAAACTAATTTTTACATGCTTTGATTTTAATAGCACTAAGTGGCAGCATTCAATATCCTTTTTAATGTCTTTTCAATTTGCATTTTCTCGCTACAAGTAATTTTATTCTCAAAATCCATACCAAATAAGAAGGGATTTACAAGATAAAGCTGCATTTACTCTGGATTTATATATTCATTTCAAAACTCATAATGTTTCTCATTAATGACCAATACATACTCACAGAGCCTCTCTTTAAAATTGTTTTTAGACACTCCAATCTGCAGTACTAATTTAACATCAATTATTTAATGACAAAGACACTGAATTAGCAAGTGCCCTGTTTTATAACACCATCACGGTACTATTAGACTGGCGGTGTAACACTGACAGTATAGTTTAAGATTTCTCTAAGGTGCCTGAATCAATCTCTGAGGTAGTTTCCATTTCAATGCAGGGACTGTGTCTGCCCGGATCCTGTGGTGGTAAAATCACAGTGAGTTCTCTGCTGGAGCTGTGTGGAAGCATTTTGAGACTCTGATTATTAGCACTTCCTCTCAACTCCTCATCATCAGTGACGTCACACAAGTGATTCGAAGTCTATACGGGGTGATATATTCACACCAGGGAACAAGAGAGTGAGGCAGAGGGACCCACTGCCTAACCTACCACAGTAAATTAAAGTTCATAAAAGATGAAGTCATTTGAGCTAATGTTAAATTGAAGTTTGGGAATCGCTCACTATAAAAAATGCTGCATTTGATGAAGAAAATAAAATATGAACAATTTAACAGATTTTAGCTAAACAAATAAAGGCTTCTTGCTGAGTCTAAGAATTAACCTTAAGTAAAAGAGTAAGTTATGAGTATTTTTAGTTACACAACAGGGTCATTCAGGCCAAGTTATCATGCCAAATGCAAGTACATTTTGCCTTAAACAAAGATTTTATAATCTATTTTTAAATGTTAATGCTCATCAGTCGCATTTTTGTACCATAATCAGTAGGAGGAGATAAGGAATGAATCCCAGGGGAACACACACCTCAGCTTGTGCACTCCCTAGAGACATTTTTAAACAGTTGACTCTCCAGCCACTGAAATGGGAGCTTAACACAAAACCTTAACAGATAAACTGAGATACAATAGAAAAGTATTTTAGCATAAGTTACAACACACTTCTTTATGCCAAGAGTAGTTGATGTGGTTCCTCTGTTTGGCAGGAAGAGTGTCGGGGTAAAGAGGAGTCCCCTCTATAAGCAAGGATATTATCAATAGATACTCAGAACAGACATTAAAATTTGGAAAAAGACATTAACATGCTATTCCCTAGTACTGGGCTCAGTGTGGACTGAGACATATGCTTGGTTTTATTCTTTAGTAATTATGGAGTTTTTCAATTATGATGGGAACTAAGTGGTAAGAGTCATACATCAGGCAGCCCAGCCAGGGACCAAATGCTGCATACAGCTTCAGAATGGTTCTGGCTTTATGGAAATTTGTAATTTTGCCTTTTCCATACTATCCCATTGTGCTTAAAATGTCATATTAAGTAAGTAAATAACTCATTTTATTTTAACAGAATGAGCCCACAAAGGACATCTACAATTAGTTAAAAATTATTTTGGAAAAGAAGCATCTTCCTAATTATTGCCAGAAGTTAAATTAAATGAACTTATTATATTGGAGTTGTCTTTAAGAATTAACTTCAAGGTAAAATTTTTACCAAAACACTGTGTATTTGCAATTCAATGTTTATTAATTCATTTAATTCATTAACCTTACAATAAGCTAATGGCTATTTCTAGCTCAAGAAGGCATAATATTAATAAATATTGTACTAAAGGCTCTGTCAAACCACGAAGGAAAAACAACCATATCTAACAGCAGTAATTGGTTTAAGTAATTGATTAAAATGTCTGAGTAAAGCAACTTTAGTTATGACCTAAGATTACATAAAATGGAAAATTTGATAATTATCTATTCTGAAGAGAAAAAGGGCAGCAATAAAATCCAGAGCTGCACTCATTGCTATGGTCATATAGCACATACCACATGGTCAATGCATTAACTTGTCCTGCTCTTCACTATTTTCTAAGCTCTATTAAGTACCTAGAGGGAGTCAAATGGCCTCCTGGTCATGCTGGTGACTCTTCTGTGAGCCATCTTCCTGTAGCAGAGGACACTTATCAGGTGAGCTTGGCCAAAGGTGTCTCGATGTCCCTGCTTTCATCACCCTTGCTGCCTCGGCAATCTAACTTGGTGCGATCATATCAAACAAAAAATCCCCAGGTCCCATCAGGAAGCCCAAGTACGCGGAAAGCCCCAGGGTGCCTGGACATGCATTTATAATCCCGTTTAGAGATGTGTCCAAGCCCACAGAGCCCAGTGAGAACATTCTGAGGATTGAGCCCAAGGCCTTACCTGTGCTAGACAACTGTGTTACCTCTAAATTATATCCCCAGCACTTTTGATTTTTGTCAAAACAAACCTCCAAGGGCTAGCCCTCTTCCCAACTCCTGACACAGAGCCACCATCGTGCCACAGCCTCTGACTACAGAGATGGAGACTGTCATAGAGCCCCTCAAGGCTGATGATACTCTAGAATGTTCCAGAACTTAGATAAATGCTGTACTTATGTTCTGGCAGAAAGGTGTAGCATCTTTGTTCAGTCGTCACAATGAATCAGATTGTAACTTGATAACAAAGCAGAAGTGAACAAGAAAAGGTCACATTCAGCCAATGTTTTATGTGACATAAGAGCCTTCAGAAAGAACAGACCCCAACCTGTGATACACTGTGCATGTCTGTGCTGGGGTTGGATGTAACCTTGACAGCGTCAGGAACATGTCATCGGACACATGTGTGTGAACTGCTGCAGCAGAAGGAAAGGACCCATGCCGTCTCTCTGCTCAGACTCTTCTAAACTGGTCTGTGTTCCACTCTTCTTGCCTCCTGTTCCTGGAGGGAGTAGCACTCTGCTGCAGGAGGGGGTTCCAGGGAGGAAAGAGATGTCAAACAGCAGCCTTCCTAGATTACATGGCTTACATTAGAGATGAGGAGTTTTATTTTTTCCGACTTGTTTGAAAGAAAAAATATTCGATATTCTATAAATTTTGAAACTTATTAGGACTTGGGCATTCACTCCACGAGTAACAAAGGTTTAACTTGGGTTTTTTGAGTGGTTTGTTTGTTTGTTTGCTGTTTAATAAAAAAGTGTCTCAGTAAGATTAAATAATGGGTGTATGAAGAAGAAGCTAACTGATGAGGTTGACCGATGACTCTGATGTCAGAAAGTCAATGGCCCCTGTGGAGAACAGGATCACATCTCTGCAGAAGAATGGGGAAGCCACTGAACAGGGTTGAGGTCTGTCTACACCTGTGCAAAAGCCCCACAACATCCCCTTGTTGTAATAGGATCTGCAGACAGCTGGGTCCCTCTCCCTTCCTACAAATCCCCCCATGCCAACTGAGGGTGAGGCAGGTCTGGGTTTAAGCTCCTGGTTCTTTACTGCATGAACATGTAATGAAGTACTTTCTTTTTAGAAAAACCAGTGCCACACTATTAGCTTCTATGTACACTGAGAATGGAACCGAGGCTCAGGATTAACTTTGAGGGAGAAAGAGAGTTTCTGTGTAACCGAACTACTATAATGAAATTATGCCATTTTATCTCTCACTCCTTATTTGAAGATTAAGAGCCAATAGCACATTCTTTGATTTGAGTCCAAGGCTAACCTAAATAAACCCTCTACTTTCCCTTGCTTCTAGTTACTTGCTCTCACCCCTGATTTTAATGGAATAGTGAAGACATGGATCTCTATCATCACCGTTACAAAAACATCTCTGAAGGGTCACCTCCATTATCATGCTTAAGTCATACTTCAGGAATTTTAAACTAGCTTCATGCAGTTCCAGGTGTTGTGTTATCAGAGGACAACTCTGATGATGGCACCATTTCCAGATAGAAAGAGCGTGAAGTTTGATGATGTGTCCAGACCCAGGTCTCTCGGGATCTCATCTTTCATTCCCCACGTTCTTATATTGTGTTGGCTCTTAAACCACTAAGTACCTCAAACCCTATTTTAGAGAGACCAGCTTCCTATTCCAGGTGTAAGGTGTGTTATCCCTATTGTGATACTCATCTGTCTCCATCTTATTCAGGAGAATCAACATTCTTTCATTCATGTTTGTACGTACCCTTAAGTCAGCATTTCAATTCACACAGTAGCCTATAATAATAACTAGGAGGATAGTTTCTATTATTGTTAAGTGGTACATGTGGGTTATAATTTAAAAGATGCAAAATTGAGCTGAGATACCTGAATGTCTAACAAGAATTCCATGAGTATATATTGTTGGTTGAGATGCTAGGAGTGAAAAAGCAGTGAAGAATTGAAGCTAGAGAATGCCCAAATTCCAGTCAGAGCAGAGTTCTCGTGAGGAGGGAGACCTGAGCCCTCTGGATCTTAGACAGTTAGTGCCTCGATTATTACATCTGTAAAGTTCTTGGGGTCACTCTCATCACATAGAAAGACTCAAGCATGTGGAAATATAAACATGATTATTACTAGTGTTGACCCTCAGATACTCAGGGTCTTGGCACAAAGCAGTCTACATTTTTCAAAATATTTGTTAACTAAAGTCTGATTTTTAAAAATATTTCAGTAATTTCAGCAAAGTATTAGTGCTGCTGGTGTTTTGCAACAATAACTTTGAAAACACAAAACCAAAACAAACCAGAAAAAAAAAAAGCAGTAAGGATGTAGGTGCATTGAGATGAAAGAGATGTGAAGGAATAAAGTTCCTAAAAATCTCATTTAAAATCTTTTTTACTTTTTTGAAAAGTTGCCAGCTTTATTAAAATTCTGTAGAGTTTCAATGAAAAACCTGGTAAAATAAGGTGATATGTATCATTACCTTCTCTTCAAAGGAAAAAATATTATCTCAAAGTTTACTAATAATGATATTCTCATTATTTCCATTACCACTGGGCTAATGCAAGCTGATAGGCAACCAAGCTAATAAAATCTAGAACATTTCAAGGAAAAATACACTCAATTGTAATAAAGTAGCATTTCTTGGGGAGGGTAAATAAAATTCAAAATATTCTACAATCTCCTTTTACACTGTACAATGAAGTAGTTTTCTTTCAAATGTTCTGAATAGTTCCTCTTTTTGATATAATGATATGCTCATTACATTTTCAAATGCCCCCAAATCACTGCTGATCAACAGCATATTGAAGAACTAGAACTCTTGGTGGAATAAAAAAGACATTTAATTTTGATCTTCAAGTGCATATTTAGTCTCCAGAACTCATTTGTCCCTTTCCCTGAGATAAAAATTAGAGCAAGTTCCATTTCCTCTTCTTTATAGGTTATAAAGATTTTCCAGGTAGTAAAATCTATACCTATTAAAGATGATGATAACATTAAACTTCTTTCAAAGTCACCATCCTCCCCCACAGCTTGTGGGAGGGATTAGAGGAATAGAGGTGAGGAATTGTTTCTTTTCTTGGAGTTTTCTTGATGAACTGCTACAAAGCTCTTTGAAACTGGCAGACATTAAGAATGAGCTGAATTTTTAGAGCTCAAGGCCTCTGTCATGTGTATCCACTCTGTAGAGGGGAAGATCAGCTCACCATCATGCTATGATCTACATATAATAAGCGAGCTCACACTTGTGCATGTGCGCGCGCACACACACACACACACACACACACATACATACATACATGTTTTACCTGAGTGAGAATTCAATGTGGACGTAAAGGACTCTACTCCATGTATTAAGGCCAAGGTCTCAGGCTCACCTGTGGGGTCACTACATGAAACACCTGACATCTGGAGCTAGGAATACAGTGGTAGAGCATCATTTGTAGGATAGTTTATAAACCTGGCCCTAAATTCAGATCTATCATTTCTCTCTAATTTCCATTGAAATTAAATTTAAAAAACATCAACACATTCGTGTTCATGACACATGACCATTCATGTCCACTAGATAATATTAAGCTAAGTTAGAAAACCCAGCCCAGGCAGAGAACAAAAGACATCTCATGCTCTCACTCACATGTGGAAAACCAATAATAAAATGAGATTTATAGAAAAAGAATGGTGTTTACCATGGATGGGAAAATTTAAATTAAAAAGGTGAAGATGGGTATAATGAAAAAAAATCCTGAGATTCACTGATGAACATGAAAACTGGGTTAATAATATTGAATTATGTGTTTGAGCCTCTCCAAGATAGTAGTTTTTAGGAACTCTTACACAAAGATAAAAGACTGTTACAATGTGCGTGACTGTGACTGTGACTGTGACTGTGACAAAGATAAAAGACTGTGAATAGATTAAGTTACTGAATGTCCCACATGTACACACACACACCTGTAATCCACAGTTTCATATAACCATCATTGTATGATGATGTAGATGACAAAATACAAATAAGTGTATTTTAAAATAATAAACACATTTCCAATCATTCATAAAAGTGTAGCCTGCTTTTTTTGATTTATTTCCAAGTAGACCAAAAAAGTGCTTTGGCAAACACAGATCATTAGGTTCCTGCTTTTATCATCCTGTCCGTGACAATCAGCAAAGTCGGACACCAGTTAGATGGACCTCATGAGCAAGAAGAGACACATTGTCACCCAGCTATTTTGCGAGAAAACTCTACAGAGCCTTCTCATGAATTCCATGTTCCTTCATGTTTTTGGGGACAGAATGACAGCTTCTAACACAGGAATCTCTGAGTTCCACGATCAGCTCAGTATGCAGGTCTCTCCTGGAGTAGATTAGAATCAGAGAGTTCACACTGCATAAATTAAGAAATGGCCTACTTGCATCCCTCAGTCTCCCCACCTTCTCTCTCTCCACCTCATATGCACCCACAGGTCTGAGTAAAAGAATGTCATAATGTGAGATGTTATCATCATGTTATCATATTTTGAGTTGTGTGATAAGAAAGATTTGTAGCCCTAAAGATAGGTTTCATCAAATTAACTCAGAACTATAGGTCTGCAACTAATTAGGCAGATTTCATCATGTAATATGCCCAAGTATTAAAGTACTTGCAATGAAAGTTAACAATGCTTCTGCTATTAAAACCTTCATGTGCTAGCAGGGTAAATTGATTAAAAACAATAAATAATGGCATTTAACTTACAACGATAAAGTGAATAGTGAGGGTAGGAAGTAATATTAGATTTGCATCAGGAAAACAACGATATTAATTGGATTAAAACAATGGCTGCTACATCCTTTCATGAGCAGGAACACCCTAGTCCTTTCACCATTACCACCCAAAGCAGTTAGTCACAATTTTAATAGCACCTGGTCATTCATGCTTATGCTGCTCTCTGCAAAGCAAGAGCCAATGTCACATTTCCCCAAGAGGAGGAAGCTGACCATAAGTGCTTTATTAATAGATAGAAATAGATTTACTCTGTGGCCAGAAGAGCCTACATAGCTACCTTTCCCAAAATGGAATGAAGGGAGCTGTTCTGAAAGAACTCTTGCAGGAAAAAGGTGAGAACTAAGTTTGCTGACCCAAGATTGCAGAGGAAGGTGTCCCAGACAGAAAGATCAGAGGAGAAGTGACGAAGATCCTAGCAAGATTAGGAAAAGTGACAAAAGTGAGTGAAATGCTGAGAAAGTGGATAGAGGAAGAGGGTAAGGCTGGAGTCAGAGCATGAAAGCCTTGCCTTCTTTCTCCTTTTCATTCTCTTCTATTTATACCTCAGGGCATCCAGAGTTCACTAAAAGTATCGCTTTCTTAAGCTGCCTTACTGATAAAGAACCCATATTTTTGCAGTGTTGTGGACCAAAGTAATAGCTTATTGAACTCTCTTTAGGGCCCAGAGGATTCCATAACAAGCAGTTTAATTCACCTTACATACCCTTAATTTGATTGACTGAAGACTCAGAGGGAGAAGGGTTATTAAACAATGCAAATCTCCCTAGGCACCAAACATAAATACTAACATAAAGGATCACTGGAATTAGCATCCCAGGAACTTGTGAGGAAGTGGGAGCTAAGTCATACTTAGACTACAATCTTCACTCCTCATGGTCACTCAAGAAACAGAAAGTTTACAAGATGTGATCCACACATGACAAACGCCAAAGTTTTAACAAATTATTACAATGATAGGAGGAGAGTTAGGATACCACTAACTCCACTCAAAACGCTCCTCCTTGTGCAGAACACACTGATCCATCATTCTCGCTACTTTCTGAAAAAGCTCTATAAGTCTTTTTTGTTGCTGTTGGTAAGGGTTTAGTTTCACTCTTGTGGATGCCTTGATATCCTGAATCCGTTCAAAACATTTCCCTTTCATAGTCATTTTGACATTGGAGGAGAACCAGAAGTCGCATGGTGCCAGATTCAGCGAATATGGGTGCATCACCATGTTGAGGGGGCTGCTCTGCTTTGGCTGGCACTTGCAGCGCCATGCAGCACATATCTGGTCATGCGTGGTAGCCACTTGCAAACAAGGACATCCAGCACCATTCAAAAACTGGCAAGAAAGGAGGAAGGGATGTGTTCACTTTGAGGGGAAGGATTTTGAGGGAACTAATAATAATACGTCATTTATTGTAATCAATGCTTTTATTTAAGTATCTATGTTTTACTGACCCTTGTTCCTGTGTGAATACACATAAAACATTATAAATATGAGTATGTGTGTATTCATATATACATGGATTTAAAAGAAAGTTTCTTCTCCTGCCTGAGTTATTGAGGTTTCTGAGTTTTTAGGGTCCTCTGGTGATTTCTATTTCTCTCTTTGTTTATTTTATGGTGTAAGGAAAAGTAGTGTTTATCAGAGGAGCAAACTGACACTGATGGGACTTTAAACTCAAACCCTCAGATCTGTCTCTCATTTTATATGCTATTCCCTCAAACTACGGATGGCGGAAAGTGGCCGGCAGGTGTTGTTCCTGCCAGAACCAAGAGGAGACAGTTATCATCAGCCTTCAACAGACTTTTCTTGTCGAAAGTCTGAGGATGCAAAAGCTCCCAAACTACTTACTAGGTTTCCTTACCTCGGATTAGATTTAATTAGCAAATGGGAGGAGATGTGACTGAAGCTCCAGGGACAAGGTCCCTCTGGATTCGAGAGCTTCTGGCCCCTTTTTTACTTCTTTTTTCCCCCTTTCTCACATTGTTCATTTCTGGTGCATAACTTACAGCTGCAGAGACAGAGGTCATGGCCTGATGGTCACACAGCAAATGCTGCATTAGATAAATGCACGCGCATGCGCACATGCGCATGCACGCACACACACACACACACACACACACACACACACACACACACACAAACAGATGAGCACAAGCACATAGTGAGGAGATTGTGTTCATATTACCTAAAGTTTCTTTTAATAACAGTAGAATAGCCTTTCCAAGTCAAAATTACAGTGTAACAAGATCGTTCTTGTAAAATCTGCTCCCTTCTACCTCCTGAATATGCCTTTTGTACAGCTCTAGGTATTTTATTTATTGCATAAATGATCGCATAATTTCTGGTACAGGGAAATCAAAGAGGCTCACCCTGGTTTTGCTACTGTGTCCTCTCAGAGGGGTTGTTAGATGTCAAGATGATACATTCTTTAAGCAATCACCAAAGCCCTTAAGAGAAATATTGAGATTTAAATTGTCAAGAGAGGAAAAAAATACAATTTATTTCAATGCATTTCAAATAAACAACATCAACATCATAAACTCATGTTTAAAAATAATTCACATTTTCAGCCAGATAATAGACCAAAAAACTCATTATGATAATGTCAACAATGAAACTGTCAGTAATGTGTCATTTATTTACAAGTCTTACTGCAGAATGAAACTCAGATATTTCTGTGCATGTGTCAGATACTTAACATTAATTCTCTATCCACCCTTTGTTTCTATTGCTTGCACTTAATATAAATGTAAATATAGAAAAGATAGATCAGTTGTTCCTGAAGGAGTTGTCAACAGCAAAAAGGCAGTATCTTGTCCTCTCTTTAGCCTAGATATTCACACATGCCCACACCAACACAGTCTCATAAACACAGCAATATGTAGAGACATGGTCATAAAATAAACAGTACTAGGAATTATACAAGTGAAAGTCTTTAGTTTTCATTTCTCAGAACTAAAGGCAGAGGGAATAACTGGATTTCTGTCTTTCACATTGTGACTTCATGACACACTTCTAGAAAACAGGAATCCCGGAGTAAGGACCCACGATGACTTTACATAATTACACTAAAACAACAGTGATATAGGCCTCAGATGAATCAGTCATGATTCAATTTGAATAATTAAGTTAAGGTGATATTAACAAGAGGAATTATTTAACTAAAATCTGACATTATCACAGCAAGAATAGTAGACATCAAGATAATCTCTCTTTGATTCCTAAGAATGCTCTTTCACATTGGGGATGCCCAAGGAAAAACCACGTTACTGCTAATCCAGTTGTCAACAAGCCAGAATGAATTATAAGGTCAGTAACCATGTCCATTTGGGACTTAGATTATGCTGGTCCTCAAAATAGTAGGGACAATTTCAGTTCTTACAAGTCAACTTCAAAAGTCCTTGCCAGTAGCCACCAAGTTTCTTAAATTTAAATTGAACATTTTTCAAACTTCATCTTCTTTTCCCTTGAGCCAGTTGTCCTCTAAGATGTTTTCTGAGTGACAGGATCAAGTCTCACAATGCCGCTTGCTTCAGGTGCAAGTCTCAGTGGCCACCCAGCATTGCTTCATTCTGCAGGGCGCACACGACTCTGGGGACATCGTCCACTGCATGCCTCATTGGAACAGCTGGATGTGCTCTTTCGAAATCCATCTACGATCTCTGAACTCTACCACACACACACTCTCCTCACAGCACTGCCTCCACTTTATTGTTTCCTCAGGAAGCTGGTCTTATCTCAAAGTCCTTTAATCTTCCTCTCCATTGTTTATGCATCTAAGCATCTGAAGGTGCTTGTATTTTTCTGCTGCATCTTTGAAATATAACCCATTTGACAGTGTTCTGAAATAACCCTGGCAGGCGGAGACACAATTTTTAGCTTTATATATTTATTTTTAGAATAATAAGATGTAAGAGTTTTTAGGGTAATTGCAAGCAATTTAGGGTAAAAATAACCCTTGTAATCTAAGTAATATTAAAAGAGAATGGAAGACAAGAAGGATTACATGAATATTAGAAACAGCTTGGATCAGAGGCTTGGAAATATTAGAGACAGGAAGCTTCAACTGATCAGTGAAAGAGTAGGATTTCTGTTTTGGTATTGATGTCATTTTTAGCTGGGCGCTGTCCCAAAAGTTAAGACAGGACTGTCGATGGAAGAGTGGACCTTTGAGGAGAAGCTATGGAGGCTGAGAAGGTCAAGGGAGTGAGACAGGTGACTGTTTATGGCTGACAGAGATAGCAGGAGCTGGAATGTAGAAATCAGCTGCTAACATTTTGAAAAATAAATAAGGTACATAAATTAGCTTTCCAGAGAAAGGCAGTGAAAGCAATCATCAGAAAATTCATCTTAGGTGAGCAGGGTTGACTTATCTCTAGTTAAAGAAGTCTGTTTCTTTCCTTTTTTCCTGTTTTATCAAAAAATGATACAAGATTTGCAAGAGGAGTCCATAGTACAATCACAGGGTTTTGTTTTACTGTGAATGCTATATAATCTTTGTAAAGTTTATGTTGCTTTATAATGCTTTATAATCTCTATTATGCTCTATAATCTATTATTTTTTCATATATTAATAAATCTCATTTTTTCAATCACACAGTCCTAGGTTATTTTACATAATTATATAAGTTTCAAAAACAAATGTGCTAGTCTTTTATTGATGACATTTACATCAGCATTCATCGTGATGTTTTTGTCTGACTGATATCTGTCTACTACTGTAATGATTTTGTAAGTATTTACTCCACTCCTGTTTGGGGGGAAGTTGTTGAAAAAGTGAGGTTAATTAATTAACTATTTGGTAGCATTCACTATCAACACTATCTAATCTTGTTTTCAACTTATGGGAAATTCATTGATTGATGATTCAATGTCTTAGCTTGTTTTATTGGATCTACTCACTGTTTCTATTTGTTTTACTAAGAATTTCCAGTTTTTATGAGCTCATGTGGAAAGCATATATCTCACTAGTTTCCTGATTATATGTTTTCTTTAATTTACTTTGAAAGTATTTAAGTTTGTCTAATGCTTTCTGTCTTTATACAGATACAGTTTATATCTAAAGAATTAGAAACACAGATGCAGTTTATATCCCTCAAAATTCTGATGGGACTTTTGAAAGGCAATTGGATCATGAGGGGACTACAATGATTAGTGGATTAATCCACTCCTGAGCTCATATCTGACTGTGCTGTTGAGAAGTGGGGATGAGCAGAAGGGGTGGGTCACAGGTTCACTCTGGTCCCCAGCTCCTCCCTTCTCTGTTTCCTCGCTACCAGGAGTGGACAGATTTGCTCCACCATGCCATTTCCTATGCATTTTCTTCCTTGGGGTCAGCCAACCACAAACTAAATCTTCCAACACCTGAGCCAAATTTAATCTTGCTGCCTTTAAATTGTACATGTCAAGAATTTTGCCCCAGAAACAAGAAAGTGATTAATATGGAAAATTGGTACCAGGAAAAATCATGACAGTAATTGCAGATGACCTTGTAATTTTGAAGCCTTTGGAAGTGGTTGGTAGAAGGAGTTTGGAGATGCAGACTACAGCAGCCTTGGGATGGGTAAGCAGAGGTTGATGGGCAGATACAGTGGAAGCTCAGAAGATTAGAACACTGATAAGGTTGTGAATAATAAGCAAAAACTCATACAGTTTCAACAAGGGACCAGAAACATCATTGGAAATTGACTGAGAGGCCACATTTCTTTCATTTTAGCAGAAAGCTTATCCACATTTTGTTCATTTCCTAAACCTGTGTGATGTTTAATTTGCACGTAATGGACTGCATAATCTGGCAAAGGAAATGTCAAGTTATCCCCATGTTCAGACACTTGCATGGGTATTGTGATTTATTTTTAGCCACATCTACATCAAGAGTAAAGAGCACCCGCTCCCAATGTACACTAGGTGTTGTAATAGGCAGAAAATGTTCAGAGGGATAAGGGGAGCTATTGAAGAGGAGCAGAAGAAATCAAGTAAGAGAAAGAAAAATTTTATGATAAAGAAAAAATGGAAAGAAATTTATGTATGTGGGGATAGAGAAGTCAAAGGGAAGGCGGAAGGATAGAAAAAAATAAGAATCAATATATATCATGTACACATTCAAATTCTCAATGATGAATATGATCATAAAGTGTTCCAACAATCTATGAATACAGTCAATAAAATAAAAAAAGAAAAGAATGAGAAGCAAAAAGCAAATGTGAAGAGTTTGCAGTGTTACCAGGAACGAAAAGCTTGCAAAGTTGGGGACAAGGACAACATAATTTCTGAAAAGGTTAGCACGAGAAGCAAGCCAATTGCTTTGTTTCCAGATGATACAAAGATGACTCCATGTCATCTCAACATTAGCCAGATTCCAGGCTTTACTCGCTCAAGGGCACAGAAAGATCAACTTTTTTTGAAAGACTTAGCTTTGAGAAGCCCCACAGCGCCCTGCACATTCAACACTTTCGAAGGAAAGGTTTCCAGAGCTGAATCATCCAGGCACTTGGGTGGTTCTGCAAGAATGACCCAAAAAGGTCAAGCTACTGCCAAAGCTGGTGTCAGACTTTGCTGTCCTCCAGATGCTACTGGTTATTCAAATATCTAGAATGCAAGAGTTAAGGTTTGCAGATGATTCCATGGAGATATTTTAACACTTGGAAGGTTAGGGGAAAAACTGTGTGAATATCTGCTGAAGAAAATAGCAGTGAATCGGGTCTAAAATACACTTGATATTAGCTGTAGTAGGCAAGGCCACAGGAGAAGTACTATCCAAAGCCCTTGAAGTTCACAACTTACCACAATTTGTTCTGGGTGCTGGACATAGATACAGGATTTAATGTTAGCTCTGTTGAGGTTTGCATTTACTTTCATCAAATTTCTCTCTATCTATTATTCCTCCCTTTAGAATAAAGGTATTTATTCTGTGCCATTGTATGGTGGAAGTATGTAACTTCCTTCCTGATTTTACTAAAGGGTTACAGCTAAGACTTGAGGAGACTTTTGACTTGAAATTTTCATAGATGCTGGAACTGTTAAGATTTTGATGACTATTTAGATAGGCTAAATCCATTTTGTGTGATGATGTGACTGTGATCACTGTTGGAGCCAGATATGTAAATATATATACATATATATGCATATATATGCACCTATATATGTACATATATGCACATATATACATATATTTACATATATGCATGCATATGTGTGTATGTATATGAATATATACATACATACACATGTATACATGCATTCACACACACACACACACATATATATATATATGTACTCAGATCTTCTTTATTCCTTCAAGTTGTTTCCAAGACTTAGCCATTATAAACTGTGTCACTTTATAAACATGGGTGTGCACATATCAGTGTGTTATGATACTTTCAGTTTTTTGGGGAAGATACTATAAAAGGGACTAGTTGGGCCAAATGAGACTACTAGTTTTAGTTTTAGAGGAATCCCACATTGATTGCCAGAGTGACTGCACCAGTCTACATTCCTACTAAAAGTGAAGGTTTCCTTCTTCCTGTACAGCCACACTAGCATTTTTATGGACGGTTTTCTTGGTAGTAGCCATGCTTTTCACAACGAGATGGACTCTCAGCATTGTTTTAATTTGCATTTCTCTCATGACCAGTGATGTGGAACATTTTTTCATATATTTATTTGATTTTTCTACTTCTTCATTTGAGAAATGTATGGTCAGTTTAGATGTCCATTTTGGGACTATGTCTTTAAAATTGGGGGTCTGATTTAGAAAATTATTTGTATGTTCTACATATTAGTCTTTTGTCTGAGGAATAGTCAGCAAAAATATGATTTCACACCATGGTTGTCTCTTCACTCTGTTGTTGGCTTCTTTGGTCGTGAAAAAACTTTTTAATAAGATTAGATTGCATTTGTTGATTCTTTGTGATTTGGTTCAATTGTATTGATTTGCTGTATTCCTTTTGCCAGCTTCATAATAAAGATATTCCCATCCATGTTCATTAAGGAGATTGGGCTGCAGTTCTCTTTTGTGGTTGAATCCTTCTATGTCAGGGTTCTGCTTGCTTCTGGGAATTAATTTGGGAGTATTGCTTTCCTCAGTTTCCACTAAAGAGTTTGTGAAGTATCAGCCTGATACTTCTCTAAATTTCTTGTAGAATTCAATAGTGGATCTGTCAGAGTCAGAGTCTGGGCTTTACTTTTTTGGTGCATTTGTATTTCCATCTGCAATTTCTTTCATTGCTATGTTTTGTTAGAATTTTTGTACCTTCTTGATTTAGTTTTGGTAAGTCATATGTATCTAGAAATCTGTTCATTTCTTCTGTGTCTTCCTTCTGACTAACATACAAGATCTCAAAGTAGGTCCTGAAAATCTAGATTTTTGCAGGATATGTTGGAATTTCATCCTTTACCTTGTTAATTGTATGCATTTGAGTCTTCTCTTTCTTTTTTGATAAGATTTACTTATCAAACTTTTGACTATGGATTTAAACATTATTTAATGTTTCAAATAACCAACTCTTTAATCCAGTTTTCATTGTATTCTTTTTTTTAGAGATTTTTTTGAGACAGGGTCTCTCTTTGTGGTTTGGGTTGGTCCTGAGTTGAGCCTCAAACTCAACAATCCTCCTGTCTCTGCCTCCACAGTGCTGGGATTATAGACACAAGCCACCACGTGGCACTGTGGTATGTGGTACTGATTACTGGTGGGCATTGAGTCATCATGCCTGAAATTGCTGAATGTATTTACCAGTATCAAACTTGGGACCTTGAGTTTGCAAGGTAGACTCCAGAACCACTGAGCTAAACCCTCAGTCCTGATTTCATTGTATTCTTAGACTCCGTTGCATTATTTTCTACTTGGATCTTTATAACTATCTCCCTTGTGTAAGCTCTGGGTTTTACTTGCTCTTCTTTTTCAAAAATCTGGTTTAATTATTGGTTACTTATTTGAGCTTGTTCTATTTTTCCAATATGGAAGTTCACTATCCCATAAGACTGCTTTCATTGCATTCCGTAAGTTCCAGTGTGCAATACTTTCAATACCATTTAATTATAAAAATTCTAATTTCATCTATGACCCATTGATTGTTCAGAAGAATGTTATTTAATTTTCATATATTTATGAAGGTCTTATATTTTCTTTAGCTATTGATTTTTTTAAAAAACAGGGTCTCACTTTTTATAATTCAGGCAGGCCCCAAGCTTAGCCTTGAGCTCACAGCAACCCTCTTGTCTCTGCCTCCCAAGTTCTGGGATTACAGGCAAGAGCCACCATGCCTGGTACTGTAGTATGTGGTTCTGATTGTTGGTGGGCATAAGTCTCCATGCTCAGCATTGTTATGTGTGGTTATCAGGGATCAAACCTGGGTCCTTGCACTTGCAAGGCAGGAGACGGGACCACTGAGCTAGATCCCCAGCCCTGGCATTGATTTCTGATTTCAATGCTCTGTGGTCTGATAATATGCATGGAATAATTTAACCTCATTTGTATTTACTTAAACTTGTATGAGCTAATACTTGATCCATTTTGGAGAATGTTCCATTTGCAGCTGAAAAGAATGTGCATCTCAGTGTTATAGCGTGAAACATTCTGTGGATATCTAATAAATCCATTTATTTAAAAATTTGATTAAATTATCATTGTGGATTTTTCATCTAGTTGTACAAGTAGAGTATAAAATTCCCTATGACAATTTTATTAATGCTTATTTGACTTTTCATATTCGTTAATTTTTGTACCATTGGGTGCACAAGTATTTCATGCATATATATATTTTTATTCTCTTTCTCTCTTGGATTGTTCCCTATACAAAGATGTAGTAACTTTCTTTGTCTCTCTCAGTTTTGGGTTGAAATCCACTTTGTCTGTGAATAGAATAGCTACCCCTGTTTTTTTCTGTATTCCTGTTGCATAAAGAATTGTTATCTATCTTATATCTTTCAGCCTATGAATTTCTTTTTGAAATAAATGTGTTTAACATAGGCAGAATATTATTGGATCTCACTTATCAACTGTTCTACCAGTCTTTTGTTTTTGATTGACGAATTGTTACCATTATCATTGTTGATTATACTTGACATATATCGACTTCTTCTTGACATGTTATTTTCTGTATGTCAAATTCTTTCTCTATGCCTTGAAAGTTTTCTGCCATAACTTCCAATGGATAATATATATTTTTAATATTGTTTGTGCTATTTCTTGCTTTTCATTGAGTCTGATCATCCTTAACATTGTTCTTCTGTGTATCATTAGCAACTGTTGGATTAACTTTTCACAATTTCTTGCTATTTTTAAGAAATTTTTCTTCTCAGGAGCACTGACCACAATCCTGTCTTCTCTATCTGATATTTTATTCTCACATTGAGTCATTCTGCTGTAGATAGTTTCAGTGGAATTTTTAATCTCCTCCATACATGTTGGAACCATTTGAATAGATTTCATTTCTTTTCTATGTTGGAAGTTCATGGTTTTCTTCACTTCCCTAAACTCTTTGCTTTTTAAAAAAATCTATATCTCAGTGGTTCTGGCTCCTGTTTTGCAAGCACAAGGGCCTGGGTTCGATCCCTGGTATCCACGTAACAGTACTGGGAGTGGAGACTCACCCCAGCAGCAATCAGTACCACATACCACAGTGCTGGTCATGGTGACTCACATCTGTAATCCCAGAACTCAGGAGGCAGAGGCAGGAGGATTGCTGTGATGTGAGTTTGAGGCTGAGCTCAGGGCCAGCCTGAACCACAAAAGTGAGACCCTGTCTCAAAAAAAAAAAAAATCTATATCTTCTCTAGAGTCACCAAGTACACCTCTCTCTATGGTCATAATTTCTGACATTATCTGAGAGGTTATTTCTGTGATTTTGTTTTTCTAGTGCTTCACTTACCTGCTTTGTTACTTCTGCTATTACTACAGAAAATATAAACAGGTGGTGTTTGACTTGTTCCCCCTCAGTGCCCTATAGGCCTTAGGCCCACTGGAAGCCTGGAGCTGCATCTTGCCTAAATGTAGTCTCATTTTCTGCTTTTAAAAATTGAATCGGTAGGTTGTTGATTGAAAATTGCTTATGATCAGGCTTATGGCTAGTATTTAAAATCTTTAAGGCATTAGTACTACTTAGAGATGTTTCCAAGTGTGACTAGATTTTGGATTTTGTTTATTTTCCAAGGTCATACATTTTTAATTTGTTGAGGATGATAAGTTACTGCCTATTTATCCCAACCCCTAGTTCTTTGGTCCTGGCCTATAGAACTGTTTATGAGTCTTAGGCAATCTCAGTCTTGGCACATCAGGAAAAGCAACTAATTAGAGCAATTATGTTAGCTTGGCTAGAGCAGTAGAATCAGTTATAACAATAGCATCAAACATAGTGTAGAAAATGACAAACCATAGTAGATTTTAATTTGCCACTTTTAACATTATGAACTAGATTTATAGTTATGCAATGGAATCTAAAATAAACCAGAAAGTTGTTGCTCTCAATATGAGAATTTTAGCTTAGTAGAAAGTTTAAAAGGAGTTAAAGGAAAATAGAGAAATAAAGGAAAAGCATAAAATTAGAAGCAAGACTTGAGGGAGATTATGCAGACTTTGGGGAATTGGTGAAGGCAAGAAGGAAAGACAGAAGGAAGAAGTAAAATACAAGAATATAACAGAGCAAAAAAAAAACCTAGCAGAATAGTCAACCAGCAAAACAAAACAAAACATAAAGATTTTAAAATGTCAACTTCAAAGTGTGTCTCAGCTGACATTGTTAGAAAAAATGAGAGACAGAGTCCATCAATCTCAGCAAATCAGCTGTCGCTGCACAGTGTTACAGAGGATACTTCCTGTAAGCCTGCAGCTTTAGCTCCTCTGAAGTTCAGGATGGTTTGGGGTAATAAGGTTCAGTCTGTAACATCCTATGGGCCTGCTGCTGCCTTGATCCTGACTCATAAGCCCTCCCAAATTGCAAACAGGAAATTTTGATTAATTATATAAAAAAATCACAGTCATTCAAATCATAAATTCAAACCTAATAATATTTATTCCTGCACCCTTTACCTTTGTACTACAGTACTCTATTACCTAGTATATCTAAATTGCCAGTGACTTGATAGTAAATTGTTAAAATTTTTCTTTCAGTGTTTAAAAGTGCTTTTCCTCATGTTACACTCAGTTTTGAGATTACTCATATTTTACTTAGCCTTTGCTGTTCCATATATAAGATGCTTTAGGGTTCAAACTATTTAAAGCTCACCAACTCCACATTTAATAGTTATTGATAATAGTTATTTATACTTACTTTTAATAAAACTTCATTTCAAATTCCTTCCAGAGTGAATTATGCCTGATTAGTGAAAGGTTCCTTCCAAGGCTTGAATTAGAAACCAGATCCCACTACCTGCATCCTAATTGTCTTCGACAAATGTCTCATAAGGAAAAGTATTTCTATCTATCAAGAGAGCAGAAGAGGAAACAGCATGTCATCTCATTTGATTTTGGTCAGAATACAATCATCTAGTTGAATGTAATACATGGTTGGAAAAATAATTTGCTGTGTGAAAATTTAAACAGTTCCTGACACATACAGTGACCTCATTAAAAATTAAAAATAGTAAAAAAGAACCAAGCACGTGTTTTGTCTGTTTAATGTTGATATTTTAAAATTCTCCTTTAATTTTCCAAGGAAACAATCATAGAACATGGTAACTGATTTTTACTTCCATATTTAAATGCCAATAAAATTCTTTAAATGATGGAGCTAACTAGAAGAAATTTAAATATAACATTTAACATTTCACTGTATTATATTAACATTTTG
>PVIR01017341.1:5463-35180 GCA_004026965.1 Petromus typicus | reverse complement strand
CAAAATTATAAGGCTTATTTCTAAATCAGCAACCATGTTCCCCATGGACAATGTCAGTTTTCTCTGAGCAAAGTGGATCCTCTGCATTATCTTAAAAAATCATTTTAATGATTTTTCCCTCAGATAATGTGTATCCAAACACTAAGGATAAAGCAGGGGCCTTTTCTTCCCTAGGGACGGTGACGGAAGGCATCCTGGCGTTCCTGATAAAGGGTGTTTAGTATCCCCCATGTCTCGTTTAAGCGCTGTCCTGCATCGGTGATGGAATTTACATTGTCCACACCGGGTTTACGTACGTCCAGTTTTAAGTGACAGAGCTGGAAATGACTGCTGACGGACGTCTCACTCACAGGGAAGTGAGACTGGGAAGGGAGAACCTCACACAGTCAGCAGCTGAGCTCGCGTCCGACCTAAACGTGGGGTGTGAAGGGGCGCAGTCCAGGCAGGAGCGCGGAGCGGGGTCGGCTTCAAGGGCGGCGAAGCAGGCTTTGCGCTGGCGCCTCTCTGTCCACATCCTGAAGAAAGAATCGCCCACGAGACAATTGGTTTAAACGAAGGCTTCATAGGGAGAGCTATGCTGTTTCTTAATCTTGGCTTTGCTTAGCGAATCCCCCCCTCGACACATCTTCTTTGTTTTGTCATAGTTCTGATTCTGTGGGCCTTTATGCAGAGAAATATGTCCCGACTTTATTTTGTCTGTCTGTCTCCATTTCCTCAGGCGTGGAGGAGCAGGATTAAAAGCACTCCCAAGGCGCTGCACCAGTGCACACTGAGATCGGTTACCAGATAGAGCCTGACCTTTCTAAGAAAAATTTAACAGGAATTAGCATCAGCAGATGTTCACTCCCCACAGGGAGTACGGGACCTTCAGGCACCCGCCAGGAACCAGCGGTCCCCAGGCCAAAGTGTATTTATAGGGGTGACGCTGGCGGCGGCAGCTGGTCATCACAGTTGCTAAGTGACAGCTCAGGTTATAACAAACACTTCCTTTTAAATGTTTGTCAACATGGGATCTTGATAGAGGTCACTTTCTGAAAAACATGGTTTGGTTGAAACATCCCTTTTCCATTTGTATTAAGATCTGGGATAGAATGAGTGAGGTATGTAATCTCCAGAGATAAGACGTCAGAAATGTTCTAGTATGCCTGAAAATGGCCTTTGCACTGTGGATTCATAGAAATAAGAAAAGCAAAGGTGGACCCTAGAAAGGTGTGCGTGTGTTTATGTGTATTTGCCAGGAGACAGTGTCTGAAAGAGTTCGCCCTACAGAAACTTGAAAAGCAAAACACAAAAGGAGCTCCTTTTCCCTGGTATCCTACATGGGAGGATCAAATCAGTGACGATCATGTGCTGCTTTTCGCACGTTATCGGGGCTCAGTCCTCTGCTACAGGGTGTCACAGTACGGAGGGCTGGTGTGACCAGGCTTGGCAGTAGGCACCCATGGGCCAGGGATCCATGGAGAGGACCCGGGAAGAGGCCCAAGAGCTGCTGGAACAGCTTCTGAGTGGGGTCCTGACTTCCGGCCCCAGAACAATTTGGAACATATGAAGCGCGTTTCTCAACCACCTAATTGTGAGTTAGTATAACTGCCCACCAGCAGGAACTACTTCATATAATCCTATGAAGCCAACTTTCAAGTTTTTAAGAGGATTATCTCTCATTTTGTGATGTTACAAACATTAAAAATGTATGCTAATTGCTGCCAACATTGAATGTGTAGAAACATTTAGATAAGAAACTCAAAAACATTCATGAAGTCACCACACAACCACTCTGAGCTGTTTTCGTAATTTTCTTCTTGGGATGTTTGTAATTAATTTATTTAGTGTGGTTCATATTAGTTGGACTTAATAGCTCCTGGAAGCAGAGCAGTGTCCAAGGCCTCCTTTCTAGGATTTAAGTCTAGTGGTGTTGGGGACAGTGGTGCATGTCTGTAATCCCAGCTCCTTGGAAGGCTGAGGCAGGAGGATTACAAGCTGAAGACACCTTGGGCAGTTTAACAAGAACCTATCTTGAAATTAAAATAAAACAGGGCTGGTAAGGCAGCTCGGTGAGTTGGATCTCCAGCAAACACACACACACACGTGCACACACTGTCACAGGCAGGCAACATGACGAGCACCGTTCATTGCAGTAATTGCTGAGAAGGAACAGCACAAAGTGTCCCTCACTTGGCCCTCTGACGTCACTCCCTGTGGGAGAATGGAGCAGCCCTCACTGGCCTGGCTGGCATGAAGGGACTGTGAGGCCGGGGACACAGGGTTCCCCAGTGATCACCTGAGGCAGGCTGTGCCACGAGCTCCACAGGCCCTGGTGCACAAATGCAGGAGTTGGGGCTTGAGACCTGGACTCCGGTTCGGGGGCCACGTTGTGGACCCTGCTTTCCAAACACCTAGCATTCCAAGCCAAGAAGATCAGGGCTGAAGCTCTTGTCCAGGCTACATCTACAGACCAAAGCTGCTGTGGAGATGTTCCCGCTGCTGCCTATTTAGCTGGGCAGGTGGGAGTCTGTGACCTGCCTGGGAGGATCCTGCTCCATGCACAGCCTTTCCCGCTGGGCTGGGCCAGACTCGTGTTAGGTCTGGGTCCGGAGAGTGCCTGTCCCTTCTTCCGGGGTCTCCCCAACCCACTGGGATCCCCCTGAGTTCCAGAGGTGGCTTCCCCATTCCATGGTGCATCAGTCCCAAACCTAAACCGAGCCAAGAGTTCATGAGCCTGGGCTCCATCTCAGGTGGCAAAGGAATAAAGACCAGCCTCGGCTCCCTGGCAGTGTGCGGGCAAAGGTCAAGGTTCGCCACCCTTGCTCTTGCCTCCTGCTGCCTGGCGGCCTCTCTCTGAGCTGTCTGTGTGCAGGCTTTGGCGACTTGTTAGGCAGCCCCTCTGCGTCTCTCCCGTTAGAGTGCTCATGCTGCTGTGTAGTATTGCTCTGTTCCTTTTTTAGGAGTCATGTCTGCACCCTAATTTAAATGACACAGTTTTCCAGGCTGCTGCCACAGGAGAGTTGCAGAGAGGCCTGAGGCAGACGGGCATGGGCTGGGGGATGAAGGGGTCTGCTCTGCCTGGACTCTGCGTTCTCTCCGCCCTTCTCAAAGCTCCCTCCTGCTCTTATTCCATTCACCTTACTTGTCTGTGAAAGGATTTGAGCTTGATAAATAAAATACACAATTTTTCTTTGGAAAATAACTTTCCAGCGTAGAAATCCAGCCCTTCTGACTTTAAGCTGTCAGGAACACAGCATCTTCTTCGGCCCCCCGGTGGCTGAAACCCTGGTGTGCACAGGCAGAGCTCTGCGGCTGAGTTATATCCTGGCCCTTTTTATGCTGACACAAGAGCTCACTAGGTTGCCCTGGCTGGCTTTGAACTTTCCACCCTCCTGCCTCAGCCTCCTACCAGCCCCATACAATTTTGCCATTTTGAAAGGTGAGTTTGGCACACAACCAGTATCTGTGCACTGTGTGTATCTGTGCACTAAAGTTTTGAACTGTTAAGGGTTCAGTGACTTCTTGTATTAACGATAATCTCTTTGCAAGGGTAAGTCACATTTCCTAGCTGCACAGAGCCCCCTATTGGCCAGTCTTGTGCACTACACCTTGAAAAGAACTACAACCGTTGGATTACTCAAGACATATTTTTTGTCTGTGTTTTATTTTGCTATTTACTTATATTTTGGGTTTCTCATGTAAGAAAAACCACGCAATATTTAAACTTGAGTGTCTGCCTTATTTTATACAAGGTGCACCCATTTTGCTGCAAATGACACAAGATTGTCTTCATGGCTGAGTAGGGTTCCACTGTGTGTAAATAACACACTTTATCCATCAATATTCCTCACAAGGGAAGGGGATCAAACGATGGATGGAAAGGGTTGAAAATGAGGAATTAAGAAACGTTATGCACCTGTACCAACTTCACATAAGGAATGTGAATATGCACTTCAAATACTTAAGACAAACTTTTCAATAAACAATTTTAATGTGTGGTGCTAAGGATTGAACTGAGGGTGTCCCTTGTGTAAGGGGAGTGCGGTACCACCGAGCCATGTCCCCAGCCCTGGAGGAGCTACTGCCTTTCACTGCTTCTTACTTTCTCACAGTCGCAGACAGTGAAACAAGAAATTCTTCAGCTGCTGAAAAGGGACTTTGCCGGGGGCTAACGTCATGGGTAAATAATTGCTTCTGCTGAGGTCCCAGTGTCTTCCATCCAAAACATCTGACTTGCTTTTCTCAAGCAGGAAGACATGGCCACTGGCTCTGGCTGGTGCCTTTGGAGGGAAGTATCTGCTGCTGCAGGTCCTGCTGGCTGCAGGCGCCCCGCGCCTTGCCAAGGGTGGGTGGTTGGGCGGCAGCCACTGGCAGACAGCTCTTGTGGCTGCCTGGGCCACAGTTTAAGGACCACAAAATGGAAAGGGAAAGAGGACACTGCAAGGAGGGACAGGAGAGGAGGAAGGATGTAGTGAACCTTGTTTAGCCTTGGACCTGGAAATTTCCTGTACCCTTTCTTTGAAAACAGAAAATAAACATGAATTATGAAGCTATTGGTAACAACCCAATTTTAGTCATAGATGACTTCTTATACTCTCTGGTGAAGAACTTGGTAAAAATCCAAACTGTTTTAATGCCAAAGTATATTCCCCCTTTTTTTCACTTTGTATTTTTTATTTTATATGTTTGTCCTGCATAATGATCACCTCCCTCATGTACAAAACATATCTTATTTCTTTATCTCCTTCCATCTCTCCATCCTCTTTCCATTTACAGAAAATCTGTGTCCCTTCTTCCTCTTGCCTTTTATTTTGCCTATTATTTATATTTTAGGTTTCTCATATAAAAGAACCCTGTGATGTTTATGTTTGTGTATCTGATTTATTTCACGGAGCATTATGTATCCCACTGTGTGGCAGAGCAGTGCTCTGTGGTGTGTGAATAGCACATTTTCTTTACTCATTCATCTGTGGGTGGATGTGTAGGATTTAAGATTTAGCTGATACAAATTGTTGCTCTAGACATGGCTGTGCAGGTACCTCGTAACCGGATGTCATTAACTCTCTCCGGAAGACACCTAAGGAAGACAAAAGCTGAGTTGAATGTAATTTCTAGTTTTAGGTTTTTGAACACTCTCCATAGTTATTTCCATGAGGACTCCACTAGTTTACATTCCTACCAACAATATAAAAGGGTTCCTCTTTCCCACAGCATCACCAGCATCTGATTTCCTGTTAGCCATTCTTTCTGGAGTGAGCTGGGATCTCAGTGTTGTTTTAATTTCTCAAATAGGCTGAGATGTTCAGCAGGTCTTCCTGTGCTTGTGGGGCACCTGTGCATCTTCTGAGGAGCATCTGTTTATTTCAGTTGCTCATTTTTGGATTAGGTCGTTTACTTGAGTTTGTTTGTTTGTTTTGAGTTCTTTCTATATTCTGTGTACTAGTCCTGTGTTTGAGGAAGAGCTGGCATAATTTTTCCTATTCTGTAAGTTGTCTCTCCACTCTGTTAGTTGTTTCCTTTGCTGTGCAGAGATTTTAAAAATTTGATGTGATTCCATTTGTTGATTGTTGCTCATTTCTCCCTCTATTGGCGCTTCTGTTCAGGAAATCCTTGCCTAGTCTATGACTTCAGGAGTTTTACTCATTTTATCTTCCAGGAGATTAAATGTTTTTCTTCTAACATTTGATCCGTTTTGCTTTTAGTTTAGTACAGGCTGAGAGATGTAGGTCTAGACTCAGTCTTCTGCGTACAGCCAGCCAGTTTTCCCAGCACCATGTGCAGAGGCTCAGCCCTCGGCATAGCTATTTGGCTCCTTTGTCAGAGAGCAGATGCCTGAATGTTAGCTAAGGTTGATTTCTTTTCTTTGTGCGTTGCTTGGGCCTTACGCGGTCCACTATCAGTGCCGAGGAGCTGGGGAGACAGCCGCGCACAGCAGAAGAGATGTTTTTCCAAGCGCGTCCCGTCCTCCTGGGAGATCCTTCTCTGGCTGTGTTTTCCAAACAAGGCTCTCTAGGGAACCTGGAGTGTCTCTGTGGAGCAACTCCGCGTGCGTGGGAGGCGTCCGCCAGCCGCACGCCTGGACTCAGTTTCTGCTGAGGATGTGGATTCTGCGCACAAAGCCCTCTCGCTCCCTGGAAAGGGTCAATCGGTCATGGCGCTGGTTGTTGCTCTTGAGACCCCTCATTCTAGGAAGGAGCAGCGGTGCAGTGATTTTTTTTGCAGAACATTACTGAGCCAGAGAAGGGAAAAGTGAAGCATCCCCCTTCATTTTAATGCCTTTGCACTCATTAAGCTTGAATTAAAATTTATGGAGAAGAAATTGTAGCTTACAAATTGCCTTATTATTTGAAATAAACTGAAAAGTAACCATGTATAGGGACAGATTTCTGCCCAGGTGGTTTGATTTGTCTCAGAGGACGGGGTTGGATCTTCACATCCGCCTTACCTGACGCCTTTCCGGGCATAACTCAGATGATTGCTCAGTCCTAACCCTCGTCTCCTGGAAGCCCTTTCCCCCCTGTGGTGTGTCACTCCCTCTAAGACCCCTGGCTCCGCCTTCAAGATAAGGACAGGGGCACACACTGCCTGGCCCGCGGGTCACATTCGATGCCTTCTAGATGATGGTTGGAAAAGACTCTAGAAAAAGTGGGGTTGTTAGTAGAGCCTGTTGAGTTTAACAACTTCCTGTAGAGTCGACTGCACAAGAGCCACGGGAAGGGCAGGTACTGGCTGGTGTGTGTTCTCAGTAGTAACTCTTACCTGCTCAGGCCCGGTTTCTTCAGAAGCCCAGAGGCTTCCTGACCTGTAAGGTTAAGGAGTTTTAGCAAATCCTGTGAGTCCCTGCAGGACCTGGCCCCTCCCTGCGCCTGTCCCATCTTTTGCTCCTGGTTCCCTTCGCTGTTGGGCACGGGCAAGGGCACCTCCGACCCGCCCTCCTGAGGCCTCGGCGCCTGTCACTGCTTTGTCTGGCCACGTATGGTCAACTGTGAGCCTGCTCAGATCGGAGCTGGGAAATGGCTCCTTTGGAGAAGCTGTCCCCGGGCCCAACCAGCCCTGGCGAATTTCCTTAGATGATCAATTGTGAAGCTCTGTGGGTCTGAGGAAGGCGCCTCTGGCCTCACAGGCTTTCCCTGAGCTCTGAGAAGCAAGGTCAACAGTAGATGCTCAATAAATGTTTGCTTGAAGTCATGAATATTGAGTGACTCATCAACAGTTAAGTGATTTGTTTCTCTTTGTCTCTTTTCAGCTGGGAAGTTATCAATTCCCAACCAGATGAGAGACCCAGACTCAGCCACTGTATTGCAGAATCCTGGGTGAACTTCAGCATATTTCTTCAGGAAATGTCTCTTTTTAAACAGCAGAGTCCTGGCAAGGCAAGTGTGACGTCTACCTGGGGAAAAAGGACTGACCTCTTTCCTTAGCTTGTCAGATTCTCAAAAAATCCAAAAAAAAAAGGAAAAGAATTTCATTTCATGAGTATGTAGTCCTACAAGGGTGCATTCAGAGGTAACAGAGTCTGACTGCCAATCAGAGAAGTGGAGAGTCATAAGAAAGAAAACTTCTTGGCAAAAGCCCTTACCGTGACTATGCACTTAGAACAGGCACTTTTCCAGTTAAGATGAAGACCAAGGTGGGAGGAGTTTTTGATGCCTGGACAGGGTCCCTGGAGAAGTGTGACCCTGTGTTACTGTGTCTGGTGGTCTGGTGGCTGCCGGAGGAGCTGAGCCACCCACAGCCCCCGACTGTGCCATGGCTGCCTTCACAGTTGCCTGACCAGGCTCACCCGACTGGCACTCGCACTTTCCTTTCCCCCAGGCAGGACAGGCTGGGGCTCAGGGCCAGATGCCACTATTGCCTGTGTGACATGGTCCAGCGTTGCTGTCGCTCCTGCTTATGGGCTCAGAGCAGCTTCACGAGGTGATACAGGCTATGGCCCCGAGGTGCTGGAGACGCAGTACTTACAGCCCTGCCAGTGTGCTGCTGATGGGCAGGTTTGTGGCTGTGTTAGTGTTAAATCGGAGAATGTGCTTGGAAACATTCTGAGAGTAGTGAAGTGTCATTGTGTTTGGGTTGATTTTCTAGTCACTGGAACCAAACTGTAGAGTAGATCTCCATAATACAGCTGTATTAAGTAGCTTTCCCAGGGCTGGGACAAATATCCCAAACCCACAATTTAAAGGCGGAGAGGTTTTTGTTGGCTCACAGCGTAGGGGGTTTAGTCCATGGCCGGCTGGCTCCAAGGCTGGAGCGGCATGAAGATTAAGTGGACAGCTGCTCGTCCCTTGGTAGCTATGAAGAGAGAGAGACGGAGGGGGACTGCCTGTCACTCCTCCACTCACCCCTGGATCACCTCTGGAGACTCACTCTGCCCAGGGCTCACTTCCGAGGGAGACGCCTGGAGAACGCCGTGGTCTGAACCACGACAGCAGCTGTGCTGTAGTCTTGGAGAATTCTAAACTTCAGACTTCGTCCTGGGTTGCTTGGTGCATCCCCAGTCTGTGAGCTGGGATGGGGTTGTTGCGAAGGCTCAGGGTTAATAAGAAGTCCCTTTCCAACACTTACTTCTGGATATCATCAGGCTCTTATTGTTCTTTCCATCCCATAGCTTCATTTCTTCCATATCACTTCTGGAATTCCATACTCTCCCATGAACATTTGCTATCTCAGCAATAGCTCTTAATTTTGCTCTACAAGTTTATCTGTTCTGCTTTATTTTGTAAACTCTGTGCCAAAGAATGACCTGAATCAATCATTGGAGAGAGGTGTATATTCCTTCTTTTTGTGGCTTTTTGAAAGTCCTTTAATGAATTTTCCATGCTCACTTATCAGGGTATTCTAATATCTCCATGTAAAGATAAGGACAAAAAAGATTTAGATTAAAGTGTGAAAATTAAGTGAAAACTTTAATGGGATGGTTTTCTGTCTTGATGTTTCTAATGGATAGTAAGAAAATTTTCGTAGATTTTAAATTTATTAAAAGAACCAAGATTTTGCTGTTGTTATAATTGGCAGGGAAAAGGAAAATAATACAGTTCCACTAGAAGTGTTTTGTTTTGGCTGTGTATTTAGCTCGGTGGTTCCAACATCTCCCGATCACCAGTACCACATATCACAGTGCCAGGCATGTTGACTCACGCCTGTAATCCTAGCACTCAGGAGGCAGAGGCCGGAGGATTGACCTGAGTTTGAGACTCACCTGGGCTACCTAATGAATTCAGGACCAGCCAGAGCTACAAAAGCAAGACCCAGTCTCAAAGAAAGAGTTTTATTTCATTTGCAGTTGGTTTTTGGGGCGTCAAGAAATGGGTGGATAGTGTTAGGAGGGAATACCATAATGGCCATTTGATTGACCCCAGAATTCAAGTGCTGTGCAAATAACATTAGATCTGTGCAGATGCTTCTAATTTCCTCAGTGTGTGTGTGTGCTGTATTTATGACTATCTAGACTTGTACTGGTAGCTTGAAGTTTCATACTTAATTATGTCAGGTAGAATCACTTTTATTAAATGACACCAAGAAGAGGTTTCTGAGGATGCTAGAGACCCTGCAGGTGTCTTGCACCCCGCAGTAATTCAGCCACTCACAGGACTCTTATTTTCATTTGCATAAATTAACTCCTCTGCCTTCAAAATGATTATTTTGAAGCGTTAAAGTGAACTAAGGCTTGTTGAATGTCCCTAAGTGAGTGGAGAGAATGCTGTTTGTAACACATTTGCCATAATCCAATTGGCCTTGAATAAAGAGATCACAGCATGTGTATTTTGTGCTCTAAAATGTCTTTTGGTGGCAATAACGGTCCCATTTTATTTCTCGTACTTGCAGTTTTGTCTCCTGGTCTGCAGCGTGTGCACATTTTTTACCATCTTGGGAAGTTACATTCCTGGGGTTATACTCAGCTATCTGTTGTGTAAGTAGAACATTCGCCTGGCTTCTCTGATGGGTGTCATCACTAGTGGCCAACAGACTTTCCTTAGTTTAGAAGAGGAGGCATGAGTTCTTCACAAAAAGTTGACTATTTTTAAACCTCTTGCTGTAAAAAGTTTTTCTTTCTTCTTAGCGATATGTTGGGAAGACAGCCTGTAAAAGGAAGATTAAAAAGAAATACTTTTATTTTTGTTTTGTATTACCAGCACTGAGAATCGAACTCAGGACCTTACACCTGCCAGGCAAGCAAGGTGTTACTGAGCTAAATCCTCCTCCCAACACTCTTATTTTTAAATTATGTCTGTAAAACTAAAGATAAGCTGCATGCCCCACCATCCACAAATACACCAATACTTTACCCTTTCTGTACATTCTATACTGAAAAAATAAAAAAACCACTGCAGTAAGATATCACTGTACGTACTTCTGCCAGAACTGCTAAAATTAAAACTACGGCCCTATGACATGTTAGATAGAAGTCAGAGCAGGTGGTATTCTCATACATTCTCTGCCTACGGAGGCAGTTTCTGCTGCATGACTCAGCCATCCCACAGCTAGGTAGCTGCCCAAGGTTTAGAAACATGTATCTCTATAGATTTATACACAGATGTTCATACCACAGTTATTTGTAATAGTCTGAAGTATGATGCAGTCCACATGGCCATCAACAGGTGAATTAGTAAACTGTGGATTGTAATAATGGGTTATTCCTGAGCACTGAACACTGACACATGCAACACTGGGCTAAATCTTAAACCAATTAGGCTGAGTGGAAGAAGCCACGTACAGAGTTACGTACTGTAGATTCTGTTTGGGTGTAGCTCTAGAAAATTCCACGTACTCTTTAGTGATGAAGCAGATCAGTGTTTTCCTGGGGCTGAGTTGAGTGGGGGGGGGGAAGAGGTAGGAGGAGAAGGAAAGAATTAACGGAGACATGAAACGCGAGGGGGGTGGTTAGTAGGTGTCTTGGTCCTGGTGAAGGTTTTTTGCTTACATGCTTGTGTCAGAATTTATCATACTGTATAATTATTTTCAATCTGTTGTATATCAACTCTGACTAAAACACGTCATTATGAAGTGTAGTTTTCCTGAAAAATATGAGAGTCTAACATGATGACCTTGTGGTGAGGCAGGGAATCTCAGGTAACTCATTTACCTGAAGGTACTCAAGATACTTCAGTTTTGCCAACTCCTGTTTTAATAGGTAATGAGAGACCTCTGACAGCAACGAGAAACCAAACACAGTGTGTCCAGCATGACGAGCTCTGTGTCACTCTGTGTTCCCAACGCGTAACACAGATGGCACACGACGGGGCTCAGATCAAGTCTTGCAGCTAGGGTGCACATAAACTTCAATCTCTGGATCCGCATTGTTTAGGAGGTAGAGGAGAAAAGTGCAGGGGAGGGAGGAGTGTGAGCAAGGCACTGTGTTCGGATGGTGTGAACTTCGCTCACACGGCAGACCAGCTTCCAGCATGTGACCCTGGGGCTACTGAGGCCGGACTGAGAAGATGGCAGTGGTTTCCCATGGTGAAATGCCACCAGTGCTCAGTGGTGAGGGGCTGACCCAGGGTACCTGTCTGGAAAACATAGAAACTCAAATTTAAAAAAAAAAATCTTTATTGGTACATTACATATATGCATCATGATTGCACTCCATAATGGGGATTTGTACCAGTATAAGACACAACTTAATTCTCATTTTTTTCCCATAGCCCTACCCACCCTACCGACCCCCTATATACATAAAATTTGTTAGAAACTTAAATTTTTAGAGTGAGAGAAAGGTGATCTAATTACAAAGCTAATACTGTGACTATGAACATGGTGTGTGTGTGTGTGTGTGTGTGTGTGTTACACAATAAAATGTTTTCATTACAGGGGAAGAATAGAAAAGACAAACTTATTTTACAGAGAAACTGTCCTTAAAAGAAACCCTAATATTTTTCTCCCAATAAAGAAAATTTAGCATTTTGTAAAATAGTAAAAAGGCAAGGGTGTTTTACCTTTACCTTCTTCCTTCTTGTATTTCAGTACTGTTTGCATTTTTATGTCCACTGCTTAAATGTAATGATATTGGACAAAAAATATACAGCAAAATCAAGTCAGTTCTGTTGAAACTAGATTTTGGAATCGGAGAATATATTAATCAGAAGAAGCGCGAGAGATCTGGTAAGTAAAGTTCACGAGATGAGACGTCAGCAGTCTGTTGGGAGATTGTTGACAGAAGTGTAGGGCAGAAGTCCTGGCTCTGGGCATCCAGATGAGCCGGACATCATCCCATAATGCCCACAGAGCAATGAGCAGTGGTGAAGAGCAGCAGCGGGGCTCGGATCAGCCTGGTACAGAGGCTCACGATGCGCCGTCAAGGGCCTGACAGCACTGGGGTGCCGTGGGAGGCAGTCCCAGCTGCGCGGTGTCAGGACCGATTCTGTGGAGCCAACCACGCCCTCCTCGATCGAGGGCCGCGTGGTCACCATAGGAGGACGGCTTCTGCTGTGGGGACCTCATACCAGCCAGGGCAACTCAGCTCTGCTCGCCCTGCCCTCTCAGGTGACTACCAGGTTTCGGATTTGCAACTTCTGGTCTTGCTCTGGAGAGTCTGGAACTGGGTGTTGTAGAAGCCGCCCACTAGATGTCCCTGCGAATACTGAAAATAGTGACTCTTGGGCTGGGGATATAGCTCAGTGGTTCCGGCGCCTGTCTTGCAAGCACAAGGACCTGGGTTCGATCCCCGGTAACCACATAACAGTACTGGGTGTGGAGACTCACGCCCACCAGCAGTCAGTACCACACACCACAGTGCCGGGCATGGTGGCTCACGCCTGTAATCCCAGCACTCAGGAGGCAGAGGCAAGAGGATTGCTGTGATGTGAGTTGGAGGCTGAGCTCAGGGCCAGCCTGAACCACAAAGTGACACCCTGTCTCAAAAAAAAAGAAAAAGAAAACAGTGACTCTCATATCCGTTTTTTTTTTTTTTTTGGTGATGGTGGTGGGTGGAAATGGGGATTGAGCCCAGGGTCTTCGCACTTACTCATTTATTTATTGAACTGGGTGTTTCTAAGCTGATCAATTGCCCAGGCTGGGCTCTAACTTGTGATCCTTCCACCTCAGCCTTTTGGGGCTCGGGGTTTATGAGTGTCACACTGTGTCACAGTGCACACTGTCACACCCGTGCACTGTCCTCGGTCTTGAAGCGGGATGGGAAATGCTAGGTAAATGGAAGGTCGATAGTGCTGCCACACAGACACTCCTTAGGTGAGCACCATGCTGTCCTGCAGAGAGGAGCCGGGACCTGACCCGAGTCAGGGTCCTAAGGGAGACACGTGAAGTGGGACAGAGATGCCAGGCTCCACCCTGTCTTATTTACACCCTGGGCACCTGTGGGCCAGCTTCCAGTCCTTACTACAAGGTGGCCCTTAACCCTTTTTTTTTGTGGTACCACGGACTGAACTCAGGACTTTGTGCCTGCGAGGCAGGTGTGAGGTGCCACTGAGCTAAATCTGCCCCCCTTTTTAATACATTTTAGGGTAGTTTTAGCTTCTTATTAAATATGATCATAGAAGCTACTGCCACCTTTGTAATGTGTGCAACTTTTTCCTTCCTAGGCTTTTACTCTTTTGCCTTACTTAAATAAATTGACTTAAATCTCAGTTTTTAAGGGACAAAGGCTTTGCCAAGTGTGTATTTTGCCATTTATTATTTCCTTTATCTAAAGATACTGGTCTACTGCACTGCAAATGGAAGCCACACTCTTGTGTGGGAAGGGGCTCAAGTCGCCAGAAAAGGAAATACAGGAAAAACTGACGTGATCACTTTGACATTTCACTTTGGCCCATGACCTTCCATGTTCTCAGGCCACAGCGAGCATCAGCTTCATCTAGAGGACTTGGGAAGGGGAAACTGTGAAAGTCTCCGATTCAGTGGGTCAGGTGTGGGGCCTGAGAATGTGCGTTGCAACAAGGTTCCCAGGGCTGCGCCCTCTGCTGGTTGCCTGCAGTATGGACCACTGTCTGTGGAAATCGAACATCTTGCAAACATTTGGGGTGCTTTCAGATTTGCAAATGTATTGAGGATCTTATGCGCAAACATTTTTTTCCCCACTGAATCCAGGCCCTTTGCACTAAGTCGTATCCCTGCCCCTTTTTATTTTTTATTTCGAGACAAGGTCTCACAAACTCATGAAGTTGTCCGGGTTGGGGTGGAACTCGGCCTCCTAGAATGCTGAGACTACACGCATGTGCTACCACATTCATCTTGTACAGATATTCAACTATGGGTGGGGGCACCGAAGGATACTGGGAATGTGGGATAAGAATAATAAACTAAATACACCGTCTCTTAGCTTGCCAGGAAACTGAAAGCTTCCCAATTTTTTTCTCAACAGAAGCAGACAAAGAAAAAAGTCACAAAGATGACAGTGAATTAGACTTTTCTGCTCTTTGTCCTAAGGTATTTTTGTCTAGTTCTCAATTTGTTCCTGTGGTTTGACTGTACATTTATTTATATGAACCAAAGCTGGATGGTTTTCTTAATAGATTTAGTCACCTGAACAACCTCAAAGGAAAATACTCATCTGTTTTTATGACATAGGGGGTATTAGTGTAGACTTTTGAGAAAATTTTCTCCTACGGTTTAACATGTGCCACTATTTTTGTGTTAACACAGATTAGCCTCACAGTTGCTGCCAAAGAGTTATCAGTGTCTGACACCGACGTCTCGGAAGTGTCTTGGACTGATAATGGGACCTTCAACCTTTCAGAAGGATACACTCCGCAGACAGACACTTCCGATGGTATGCTAGTCTTTCTAGATGTACTCTGATTTTTATTATTGAGTTCATGCAAAAATATTTCCGTTGACCACTAAATAACTAAGATTTGGTATAAAGTGGAATTGATCCTTGCCCTAAAAATGAATGAAGTACTAATTCTTATTGTACCATGGATGGAACTTGAAAACATTATGCTGAGCAAAAGATGCTAAAGATAAAAAGCTACACCTTCATATTCCTTTATTATGAAGTGTCCAGAAGAAGCAAGTCTCCATAGATAGGACGTAGTTTAGTGGTACCCAGGGAGAAGGGAGTGGCGCCTGTCGCTTGGTATTACGTTCTTTGGCAGTAAGAAGAAGTCCTGGAATTGGCATAATGGTTGTAGAGCTTTGTGAATATACTAAAACCATCTTAATTGTACAGTTTTAAAAAATGGATTTGATTTAAAGAGTCAATTGTATGTTGTATTAGTCAAACACTGTTACTTTTTTAAAAGTATGAGAAAAACACCTAATGTCCATTTAAAAATTACCTTCTGAAATGTCTGGAAGCATTGTTAGTTGCAGTAATCGGAGAAGAGATCAGAGCTTGTCTTCATTAAAAGAGAAGAAAGCATGGAGGACAGGTTCTCTGGAGTCCAAACTCAAAGTTCCTCATATTTGTCTTCAAAGTTAAGTAAGCATCTCTGGTTTTTACAATGAGTTAAATCCAGCATCAGTTAGACCACATTATTCTCTACTGTGCTTTTTGTAAATTCGATCTATAGCATAAATTGAGACCAGGCCTATGGAGTGACTTATCTTTCACTAGTCTCACTGGATGATTTCAAGTGGTCCCACACATACTGAACATGTCAGGTCACCAAGGAGGAGCCAACGTGACCTGGTGTGCACTGCCTTTGTGTAGGAATGAGGAAGGGGGTTTAGCATGTTTGAAAGAGGAAGAGTTGAAGACTCAGAGACCCAAGTGCTGGCTGGTCTTGCCTGGTCCTAGGCTAACTGTTGCCCTTCTCGAGTCACATAATTACCATGCCTTGTGGGTCAGAGTAAGAGGAGCCCCAGAGTTCACTTGTGCCTCTTAGCTTCCAGTATTTGCTCTTGAGTACACACTTAAAATGCTAAGGGATGATTCTTAGGCATCTCATCTTTGACTGATATAGCAAATGGGAACTTGCACATAAGATTGGCTCTATTCAAACTGAAAAGTTCAAATCACTGTCACAAGGAGTTAACTACTGTTGTATAAAAATCAGCCTGTCTTCTAATCTGGTAGTGCTCTCAGATGTCCTGAATGTTGGCATGGTCAGTTTCAGTGGTATCTGTAAAGGTAGTTCCAAGTTTCCCTGAGCTCTTGAGTGGAGTTGGAACACAAAGGCCAGTAGCTTCTTTTCGTTGCTTTAAACAAACACAGGTTACAAATGCTCTAATTTCCATGTATTTCGGAAATGCTAAGGCTGCAGTTCAAGTATTTTTTTTTTTTTAACTCCCAGACTATATTTCTTCCATTGACTTAAGGTGATTTCCATGTTAGAAGAAAGGAAGTTTTGTAATGAATCCCTATACCTCAGTTACATTCTCAAGATCTCGGTAGAGTAGGTTAAATATTGTCATATATATAGTCTGTGCTTAAGAGGAAAATTGAAGATGTGGGGGACACACAGTATTTGTGTGTTTGTGGAGAGACAGGGTCACAGCTTGCGGGGAGAAGTCCAGTGTGCAGTTAAAATGACTCACGTCCACTCAGCAGGCTAGGGGAATGTCATGGTTGGAAAGGTCAGATTAAAGAGATTTCAAACGTGTTGAGGTGTTTAAGGATGAACTTGTGTTACATTTTTCACAGATCTTGATCGGCCTAGTGAGGAAGTTTTCTCTCGAGATCTTTCAGATTTTCCATCGGTAGAAAATGGGACGGGAACAAATGACGAAGATGAATTAAGCCTTGGGTTGCCCACTGAGCTCAAGAAGAAAAAGGAGCAGCTGGACAGGGGCCACATACCAAGCAGAGAGAGGCAGTCAGCAGCGGGGCTCACTCTTCCCCTGACCAGTGACCAAGCGCTTCACTTGATGGGCAGCCTGGCTGGGGACGTCATCACAGCTGCAGTGACAGCTGCTATCAAAGACCAGCTAGAAGGGGCTCAGCAAGCACTGGCTCCCGCTGCACCCAGCCCGGGTGAGGACACAGACACTGAAGAAGGGGATGACTTTGAACTACTTGACCAGTCAGAGCTGGATCAAATTGAGAGTGAGTTGGGACTCACACGAGAACAGGAAGCAGAAGTGCAGCAAAGCAAGAAGTCTTCCGGCTTCCTTTCAAATCTCCTCGGCGGCCATTAAACAGCAAATAGGCTTTTAACAGAGCACAGAAAAACCACCAAAAAGTTTCAACTAAGCAAAAAAAAAAGAAAAAACAGAAAACAATAACAAAACCAAAAAACAAAAAAGAAAGAAAAATGGAAAAAAAAACCCCTAACTGTAAGCTTTAATGATTATTTTAGATTTTCTTTGTTTTATTTTCCCTTCTGCAGTGAAATAATTGGATATGTATCAGCCAATACCATTAGACTGATATTTCTGCTAGTCATTTTTATGAAATAAGCATGGAGATGAACTTCATATACATACACACCACACTGTCAGAAATATCAGGAGTTGTTTTTAAGACAAAAAGAATAAAACCCCAAACACCAAATTATTGAGATCCTTCTATAAGTATTTTTTTATACTTAATTTTCAAGCATGCAAAAGTTAGTACAACTCATTGAAAATATTAACAACTAATTATGAATATATGCTGTATCAGGTCCCGTGTTCCTAATACATGGAAATAATTCTTTAAAAACTGGTAAGTTTTGTTGTAAAAAAGACAGAAATTATCAAGGTATCTTTAGTTGAGGGATTTGGGAAACATGATCAAAATTAGTGTCCTAGGAAAAATTTTAAAACAAGTACAGAGAGGCTGGAACATTTCCACGTTCTTTGTGAGTCATAGACACGGGTCCGTTTGTGCAGGTGTGAGCCTCTGGCCTCCTCCACTGCCGCTGTGATTTGCGGTCCCAACCCGGGGAAAGCCAGCACCCATGTGTCACATCATTCGAGGCTGTGATGGAGCCAGAGATTCGGCTGTTTCGCTGTTCACTTCTGTCCTCTGTTTGTAATAGGGTCGTGGTGAGTGCAGATCTATGCTGCCTGCTCACACTGATGTTAAACGCTCACATTTTATATTGCGTCATGGAAAATGTCGCCTGAAATTGTGAAACTAGTGATTGATATGTCCTGTGAATGACATCATCATCTCAATAAAGAAGTCATAACTCTTGTTTTCTTAGTCTATATATATAGAAAAGATAGCTGGCTTTAAATTATTTATCTGCTATTGAAGTCTAAATATGTAATCTGTTTCTTATTGGGAATCTGGAATATTTTTTCCTTCACCTTAAACTTGTTTAGATCATCTTTTAATGGTTAAATATGGATTACAGTTTTTAACGAAGGAGTAAAAAGCAAAAACCAAGATAGTTTTGTTTTTGTGATACAAACTTTAGTAGTACTGATGGATCATGTCAACTAGTATAAAACATCTCGTAAAGCTTCCTATTTGTAAAGAATAACTGTTGGTAACTAATCTTGTAATGAAGCATCTCTTATTTATTTTTTCTTTCTGTACTGTTAAATTATCTAGACCGAATTTTGCCAAATGTTAAAGGGAAGAAAGTTACCGAAGACTTTCAACACCTGCTTTTTGTGCCCGACTTTACTCATGTGTCGCTTGTGCCTCGTACTCTGCCTGATGTTCTTTCTGATGGTCTCATGTGAGCCTGTGCCTTCACTATCTTGCCCTTTTTGGTCCCAATGCAAACCTGTGTTAGAAAATCTCTGAACTGTTTGGTTTTGGAAGAATATTCTGAATTCTATTCAATAAGAACTTCTGGACATGAGGAAAAAATACAATCACATATTTATAAAATAGTTGTCACCAGGATTCTTTTTTTTTAATGTGCATTTCTTCCTTGAAAAAATATTCTAGGTCATGAAGTCAGAATGTTTAATCATCTCAGTTTCATCATTGAGAAAATGAGAATTTAAGTAAGCAAATAATATGTTATATGTCACAGGACAAGTTTATAAGAAGATAATTTCAAGGGCTGGGAATGTGTATTTGTATGAACAATAAATCTAGAATAAACTGTTACAAACTACAAATTAAAATGGCTTGGCGAGGGAAGGTTAGTAGGGTAGAAAAGTCACCAGCACTATTGAGGAGACATACTAGCAGCCTATGGAGAGGAGTACTAGGACAAGACATGCATTTGATGGTGCTTGTATAAGAATTTGTGGCTGCAAATTTAAACAATAATGGTACTCTTCTCAAAACTTTTAATTCAAATTAATGTAGGGATGTCGAAGACTGTGCGTGCGTGCGTGTGTGTGCGTGTGCGTGCACACGTGTGTGTGTCTGTCTGTGTTTGTTGGGACATTGTTTTTGTACAGTCTATAGTACCAAATAAGCCTTATAACTGATCCAGTGTGATAGGAGCAGTAAGCCCTTTATCGTAAGAAATTGGGTCAAAAGCAGTATTTTTCCAGTATCTAAAACACTGATCAAGAATGGTGTTGCCATTGAGAGTGGAATAGTCCCTGAGGTGTGAAGCATGGTTTTACTCTCTTCCTGAAGAAAGTGTGGGTACCAAACGTGTAGCATGTGTTTTCCTCTGAAACCATAAAGGACTGCTAAGGAAGTTGAAGTTTGCCGAGCATGGTGGCCAGCACTCAGCAAGTAGAGGCAGGAGGGTTACTGTTAGTTCGAGGCCAGCCTGGGACACATAATGAGACTATCTCAAAAAGAAAAAAGAAAAAAGAAAAAAAAAAGTAAGTTGAAGTTCACTTTGGAAGATATCTAGCTTGGATATTCTGAATTACCATAAACATATTGAAAAGTGATTCTTAAAAATATGGCCCTCTCCCCAGCTTAGGAGAACATTATAAATGAAACTTGTATAAGGTTTTGCAATTCACAAATATCCTCAGTCTTAGGAATTTATTTAAAGTAAGCACAACTTTCTTTTAAAGCGTGGCAAATGTCAGAATATAACTGATCTTAGCCAGAAGAAAATTCACATTTGTTGAAGAAAAACATGACAATATTTTTATTTTCGGTTTATTACTTAGTGTATTTCTTTGCCCTGTTCCATCAGTGTTATTTGTAAGATAGGACATTATTGTGAAAATAATTAACTATGTAACACAGGTCCTTTGTATCACGATGCTGTTGTCAAGTCCCAACTACATTTTTGTGTATTATCTCTCCATTTCCACTACAGCATTGGTGAGAAAGAAATGTTGGAAATACTGGTTTTGGTTATAATGTTAATGTTGTGGCCTTAAAACATAATGTCAGTCATATGACAACCCCAAGCCACAGCCTGTTCCCTACATGTAAAATACGGAAGTTAATTCACATCCTCTCACACACGGATGCTTTGGGACGGACTGAATGAATGTGTCTGAATCCATTTCAGGGGTTAAAAGGCCACATAAAAATGATTTTTTTCCTTCTTGTGTCCCATCTAAGCCATTATTTTAAATATTAAAGGCAACCAAGGGCCCGGGGAGTTAGCTCAGTGGTTCCGGCGCCTGTCTTGCAAGCGCAAGGGCCCAGGTTCGATTCCCCGGTAACCACATAACAATACTGGGTGTGGAGACCCACACCCAGCAGCAACCAGTACCACATACCACAGGGCCGGGGGTGGTGGCTCACGCCTGTAATCCCAGCACTCGGGAGGCAGAGGCAGGAGGATTGTGATGTGAGTTTGAGGCTGAGCTCAGGGCCAGCCTGAACCACAAAGCGAGACCCTGTCTCAAAAAACCTAAAAAAAAAAAAAAAAAAAAAAATTAAAGGCAACCAACAAGTACCTGCTTACAAGAAAACTAAATTTCTCTTAATGGTCTAGAACTGTATTGGCCTCAAAGTTCATTCAATAGATAGGTGGAAAGTTAGAAAAAAATGTGTTACTTAAATTGTCTCTGTGGACCATGTGTAAACTTCTGTACTAGTCATTTTTAATGATTCTGAAACTTACTCTGGACTCTGGGAAGATCATCTATCAACTTTTTATCTGTTTCTTTCATTTATAAAATTAAGACTGTGGAAGTCTGGGGAAGAGGACGCAGCCAGAACCCTCGTGGTGAACTCCAGGCCCCCGTGAATCCTACAGTTAAAGGATTAACAACCAACAAACAACAAAGTCAGAACCTTGAGAAAAAGGTTGAGCCCTGGCTCAACTCTTGCTACTCTGAGTAGCGGCAGCCAAAGTCCAAAAACTGCAACAGCAGAAAGGGGAGCAGAAGAGCCCATATCATTCCTTGGCCTTTCATGGAAACATATGCTAATGCTCGGATTAAGACAGAAAACTCTCAGGTTACTAAGATCCTGTTACTCCTCATGACAGCAAATTAAGTGGTATCTTAGTCCATTTTCTGTTCCTGTGACAGAGCCCCTGAGGCTAGGAAATTTATAAATAAAAAACATTTATTTAACTCCCATTTCTGAAGCTCCAGTAATAAGGCATACAAAAATGGTAAAACATCTCTTAGGCTTGTGGTGAGGGCTGTGTTCTGCTTAGGAAGTGAAGTCGTGAAAGTGGATGACTGTGGAAGAGAGGTCACCTGGGAGGAGGTGACCAGCTTTTAAATAAATCGTTGTCAAACTAATCCAGTCCCTGAAGCTGTAATCTAGTCTTCAGAAAACTGACCCAAACTCTCCATAGATAATCCATTCCATTTGTGAGGGTACAACCCCCGACCCTCTTAAACACAAGGACCAAGATCCCTGAAGTGGAATTAAGAGCACTGTGGTAAAATACAGTGTAAATAAATCTCCAAAGTCTCATCGCTAGTGGGGAAAAGTCAGGCTGACCCTAAAAGCCTTTTTCTTTTTTATTTTGTTGGAAAAATAAAACTGGTGAAAAGGATGTCCCCTTGAAGAAGAAAAACAAGGGAAACAGAGCATTCAAAGATGATGAAATTCTCGGGAGGATCATGAAAACGGGGAAGGAGGGAGGAAATAATTATCTGAATCATGAGTGCTGAAAGACGCTTTCAGGAATGATAAAAGCAAAATCAGAAGTTCTTTTTAGTTACTCATTTGTTTTACTTTTTAGGAAAACTTGAAAATATATTGTTTTCCTTGCTCCAGTTGATGACTAAGGCTAGGTATATATTTTTTAAAGTATCAGTTTGGAGAGTGCTGCTACTTTAAAGGGTTTTGACAATCTAAACCAAGTTCTCTGGAATAAAAACCACCACGGGGCTTCATTTTTGCACCGCAAAATTATTCTTTTAACAAAGTCAGCCCACGTGCCACACTGCCCTTGCACTGTGGTATACAGCAAGGAAAACAGGCCATCCTCAACTAGCCTAGATGACCAATATGTGACCGGCTATTGTAGCTTGTTCAGGGTGAGGGCTCCTTCTAGTACAGGGCTTCCAGTGCAGACTAGGAAATCGGCCATAAAGGACAGGGTAGTGTATCGTTTCCCAAAGTGCTCTCCGAAGACCTACTCGCCGACCCTCTTGTATTTACAGTGAAACCGTGGATTTTGAACTCCATTTGTTCCAGGGGGCTAGTTATAATTCAGGTTCATCAATGAAAGCTCAGGCTCCTATCCACAGCCTAGATTTGCTCTCCTGTAAACAAGCAGATATGTGTTCCTAGAGACACTGGCCTAGGACTTCTCAACCCCACACAGGAAAGGATGCTGTAGTGTTCCTCCCAGTTTTTTTTTTTTAGGTTTTTGGAGACAGGGTCTCGCTTTGTGGTTCAGGCTGGCCGTGAGCTCAGCCTCCAACTCACATCACAATCCTCCTGCCTCTGCCTCCCGAGTGCTGGGATTACAGGCGTGAGCCACCACGCCCGGCACTGTGGATGTGGTACTGGTTGCTGCTGGGTGTGGGTCTCCACACCCAGTATTGTTATGTGGTTACCGGGGAATCGAACCCGGGTCCTTGTGCTTGCGAGACAGGCGCTGGAACCACTGAGCTAACTCCCCGGCCCCCTCCCAGAACTCTTTAAGAGTTAAATCTGCATCTGAGACCATTGGGAAGCACAAGCAGCCGGCATATGAACCATGCGTCAAGACTTTGGTTGTAAGTTAAAACTAAAAGTCGGGTCCAAGTTATTCATATGTCAGGTTGGTTGTCACTCCAGGATCCACAGTACACCCAATTGTGATCCCCGTTCATGTTAAATAAGGCTGATCCACATTACAGCATATTATTAGTGGGAATGACTGTGACTTCTAAGGCTAGGTCACGAGGTAGCGAGTGGCTTTGCTCTCTCTGTGGGGTATCTTACAGTCAGGCAGTCAAGTGGCCGTAGAGGGAGGCCACTTGGCAAGAGCCAAGCCCTCCTGCTCCCAGCTATGTAAATGAGGCGTGACATCAGCCAAGGTCACACAGTCTGCCCTTCAGCGAGGTCAGCCCTGGCCCCTTGTTCACTGAAACTTCAGGAAACGAGTCAGAACCACTCAGCTAAGCCACTCACATGCCCGTACTGAAGACACTGAGAAAAAATTTGATGTGAGGTTTAATTTGATATAGACTAACAGATGACTCACAGGGTTCATGGAGGGTCGGTTAGGATTACTTTTTACTCTCTTAAAAGGGATCTGGGCCCAGATGCAAAAGTAACTTAACCAGCAAAGATATTCAGAGCAGAAAAATAAAGGACTTGTAAGAACACTAACAAAACACACTTTGTTAAAACAAAAAATGTCATTGTGATAGCCGATGTGAGCGAGGTGGCAAACTTGTTGTCTTAATCAGAAGTGGGAGCTGAGGTGTAGCAGGTACTCAAGGGCCTCATAAAACACAAAGGTAAGCTTTTGAATTTCTAGTCAAGGAAAGCCACTGGAGGATTCTGAGCAAAAACGAGCAGAACGACCACAGTCACACAATTTAAAAAAGAAAAAAATCTCCCTTCCTATAGTGCCTCTGGCAGCTTGGATCCTGGACATGCCATGCTCAGTTCTGTAATAAAGCTGATTCTAATCCTAGGCTGTGCAGATGAATCTATGAACTCTCCACGCCTTTGAAGCTCATGTTTTCCATAAAACTGTGCGGCCTCATGTACCATATATGTGGTTACGTGGGCAACCAGCTTATGAAATGGGTCAGTCTGAATTGAGATGGGCGGTTAATTGTAAAATTGCTAGATTTCTAAGATTTAATGCCAACAGAAGAATGTAAAGTATCTCATTTATTTTTGGGAGACTGACTGCTGGTTGAAATGATAACATGTAATGTAATTTTATCTGTTTTTACTTAAAAAAAGAGACGCGGCTGACGCGTGGCTTTGATTGAGTTATGCAAAGGTTCCTTGGGTGGCAAACTGCATTTTTAGTTTCACCGAAACGGCGGCTTCACAAAGGACGAGGCTCCTACCGCGAGGCAGATTCCCGGTGACTCAGGCCGGCGGGCGGGACCCGCTCCGACCCAGGGCTTTCCTGACGTCCGCACCGGAGCTCGCGCAAGGTCCGCGGGGAATCCCGACTGTACTCGTCGGGAACTCCCAGGGTGGAGGGCAGCAGGTCGGGGGCCCCTCTCCCCTCCTGGCACTGACGTCGCCTCTAGCCGGTCAAAAGCACCCGCAGGACCGTAATCTGTCGATTGGTTACCGGGAGGGCGTGGCACTCTCCCTTTCACACCCACTTAAGGCGCGCTGGGCGGACCCTGACTCTGAGCAGTTATTGGCTCCCTTGACTTCCGGTGTGTGGCGGAGGCCAGAGGCGGGACTTCCTGTGTAGCTGTCAACATTTTCCGGTGTGTGCCGGAAGTTCCTGCAGTGAAGATCTGGAAATCAGACGGAACGTGGCTCGTCGTCTCTACAGAGACCGATTTAAGTATTGTAGCTTGTGGACCAGAACGCTGACCGCTAGATTCTTGGCTCATTCGTCTCCTACATCTCGCTTAGCGATGGCGACCTACACCTGCATCACCTGCCGGGTGGCATTCCGCGACGCGGAGATGCAGCGCGCCCACTACAAGACGGATTGGCACCGCTACAACCTGCGGCGAAAGGTGGCCGGCATGGCCCCCGTCACCGCCGAAGGCTTCCAGGAGCGGGTACGCGCGCAGCGGGCCGTGGCGGAGGAGGAGAGCAAGGGCACGGCCACCTACTGCACCGTCTGTAGTAAGAAGTTTGCCTCTTTCAACGCCTACGAAAATCACCTCAAGTCCCGACGACACGTCGAGCTGGAGAAGAAGACAGTACAGGCGGTGAATCGGAAAGTGGAGATGATGAACGAGAAGAACTTGGAGAAAGGACTGGATGTGGACAGTGTGAACAAAGATGCCATGAACGCGGCCATCCAGCAGGCCATCAAGGCTCAGCCGTCCATGTCCCCCAAGAAGGCGCCCTTTTTTCCCGCAGAGGAGTCCAGCATCGCAGTGGCCGCCGGTGGGCGTGGAACGCACGACCGAGACCCGGCAGAGAAACCGCCCCGGCTGCAGTGGTTTGAGCAGCAGGCGAAGAAGTTGGCCAAGCAGCAGGGGGAGGAGAGCGAGGAGGAAGAAGAGGACCTGGATGAAGAAGGTAGTAGTCTGGTTTGGGGGAGGAAAGGAGGAATTTGGTGCCTCTTAAGTTTCCCGATTTAAACCTGAGGAGTGGGAGTGTGTGTGTTTAAGTGAAAATGAAGAGTGAAGGCGTTTCAATGCTTAGAAGTGTCCTCTCTGGCCCGCCTCCTCGTAGGGAGTTTTGTCTGTTAAGTTTTCTGTTGTATATTCAGGACTTATTACAATACCTGCGAAAAATAGGTGCTTAATTAATATTTGTAGGATGAATTGACATCTCTTCTATTTCGGACGAGAAGCTTTCTGACATCTGCATAAGAGGACGTGCTGTTGGCACACGGCAGAATTTGTGATTCCTGTTCCAATAGGCTGGTGCTTAGTTTAGCTGATTAAAACTGAATGAAGGGCTCAAAGTCAGCTAGCAGATCTGAAAAGTGGAGCACGAGCTAGCGACTTCGCCTCTTTGATTTCAGGTGCTATTTATTTTTTCTTTCCTCACTCTATGCCTAGTAACACTCATAATGTACGTTTATGCCTTTGTCCATCTGTGCCTCTATAACAGAAAACCTGAGGCTGGGTAGATCATTAGCAGCATAAGTTTATTTTTCCAATTTTGAAGGTCAGCATCAAGGCACTGACGGATTCATTGTTGGCCTGTTCTATGGTGCGGGTGGTGTGATTTCCTCATGTGAAGGAAATGGCAGAAGTGACTAGATAGTTCCCTCGAGCCCTTTTGTAAAAACCCTGCTTCATTCATGATGGCAGAGCACTGATCACCTCCTAGAGGCCCCACCTCTTGTCACGATCACATTGGTGTTCAGGCTTCCAAAGGATGTTAGGAGTCTGTGTGTCACACCCCACTGCCACTGTGCGCACTCTGTTGTATATCAGTGAAATGGAAGACGTTGTTGTAACAGCTTGTAGGACTATTCAGCCACATGTGCGACCCCTGGACCGTGTTCTGCACTGTGCTGTGGAGGGTAGGAAAGGGGCCCAAGACTGCTCCACAGAGGTACTGTGTCCTGAAAGAGAAAGGTTAGGGAGGCTTCTTAACCACGGGAACCTGTTTGTGGTTGTGCATGGCGCAGCCACACTCCTGGAAGAGGAGTGTGTGCAGGGGATGCAATTGGAACTCGGTCTCTTTAGATGTACTGCTTGGTGTGAATCACTGTGACAGTTTTGATTGCATTTACCACTTTTCTTAAATTAACTTTCTTTTTCAAAACTCTGGATTAAAGATTGGGAAGATATTGATTCTGAGGAAGAAATGGAAGATCCTGACGACATGGATGACTTGGAAGGGCTGGATGCCAAGGAGGGAGAAGCCAGAGAAAGCCCACCCCCGGGAGCCATCCCAGTAACGGACTGCTTGTTTTGTTCCCATCATTCAAGTTCCCTCGTGAAGAACGTGGCGCATATGACTAAAGTCCACAGCTTCTTTATTCCTGACATAGAATACCTTTCTGACCTCAAGGGACTGATTAAATATTTGGGTAGGTGTGACAGCTTTCCTTTAATGAGGAAATAGCCTGTTGCTGGGGGCAGATCTCAAGAGAACATTATTAGTTTTGTATTTGCTTCATACTCTAGTTTAATTGCTTGCTTAGCTTGTGAAAATGAAAAACTTGCTGAGTAGTTTTTGAATTGTGGAGATGAATGGTGACATTGACTGTGGCTGATCAGAAACTTTTGTTCGTATTTTTCCCTCGCATTATTTGAGTAGGAGAAAAAGTTGGTGTTGGGAAGATTTGCTTGTGGTGCAATGAGAAGGGGAAGTCCTTCTACTCCACGGAAGCTGTCCAGGCCCATATGAATGACAAAAGCCACTGTAAGCTCTTCACAGATGGTGATGCTGCCCTGGAATTTGCAGACTTCTATGACTTTAGGTATGTCTGTCTGGGGTCTGTCCTGTGAACTGGTCATCTTGTTTGCATGGAAGCCAGGTTGTACATTGTGTTCTTAATAATCTCTCTCGCGTTCCCCGAGAGACCTGGCGTGGCAGGCTGTCTCCTGAGAAGGCTGAGATGGGGGGCTCTACTAAGCCGGTCCCTGGCATCTCATAAATGGTTCAACCCTAACTAGAATCTTCAGCATCTTGTACACTATGTTAGGTGCTCATTAATGATTAGTTCTTGTTGTCAAAATTCCTATGAGGCAGCATGGCAGACAGGAGGTGCTTAGAATGGCCATTACAAGAATGTACAGCCCAGACGATTTCAGTGTTCAGAAAAGTCCGAGTCTTTTAAAACTTGTTTTTGCAATTTCCCCCTGATTTGTCATTTTGCAAATGAAGACTTACCAGTTGGTGGGCATAATAACTAAGGGGTCAGAGATGGGAAATGCTTGCTGGGAGTGAAAGCATTCTCCTGGCAATTGCCAGTATTTATCCTCTCAAATTTCCCATTAGACAACAGTGTTTAGGAGCCTTTGACCCTTGTTCTAAAGAGAGTGGCCAATGCAGATAAGAGAGTTGAGATAAGAGGCTGCTCTGAGCATCCTCTTGGCATTTCTCACTGAGTCACTGTGTCTGGGCCTCGCCCAGCTCAGATTGCTGTACTTCCTGGGAAGCTTATGGCCCCCACATCTGTAGCTCTGGTATAACTTTCCCCTTCTCCCTAGACTTACCCATCCAGCTTTCCATGACATTTTTACTTTATACCAAGTCAAACTTGTATGCTGTAACCTTCTTCTTTCTAAGTAAGTGCTAACTTTGACCTTCCAGTTACTTAAGCTAAAAGCTTTGTGCCATCCAGAGGTTAGTTGCTGTCGAGAGGTTGCCATCAGGAAGGGACACAAACAAACCACACGTATACGTCCTCTGCGAAGGGAAAGCCGCTTTATTCAGGAAGGATTTTCTCAACTTATAGGGTCAGGGCAGGCCAGGATATGACGAGGCTATGGGGGATTGGTTGGGGTATAGATGGTGGGGTGGTGAGGGATTGGCTAGGGTATGTGTCCATCATGATTGTCTTTGTTAGCCATGTTATTTGTGTCACAGCTTTGCAGTCATTTTTAAAATTTATTTTCATGCTCACACGAATCTATGACCAGATCCTCCTCTGTCTACTTCTGGGTTGTCTTCCGAGTGTGACTACTCACTTCCTGTGCCCACGCTGCCTGGGTCCAGGTTTCACGGGGTTCATGCAGTGTCTCCTGTCTGGTCTTCTGGCTTCATACTGATCACCTTCCATATTCCATTCTCACAGGTAGCCATAATGTGATTCTTTTAGTGCATTCAGCCAGGTAAGACTCTGCTCAAAATTTTCAAGGACTTCTTGTCTTATGTAAAAAAAAAGCTGAAGTTTAGTAGCTCAGTGTCCTCTGTATTCTGGTCACTCTGGCTACAGCTGTGGTTCTGATGTTTCATTTTTAATTGTTTTTGTATCAGGCATTGAACTTGGGATCTTGTGCTTGCCAGACGTTGGGCACCACTGAGCTTCACCCCTGCCCAGTTCTGATGTTTTTTAATTCTTGCTCTTTGCATTTCTAGCTGGCCTTCTTATACACAGTGTGTCTCTCAGGACCTTTGCACTTCCTGTTCCCTCTGCCTATAACCTTTGCTCAGAAAATCAGACGACTTGTCGTCTCCATTACTGCAGGGCGGGCCTGGATTTTCTTACCCAGTGTGGCCCTCCCCAATCACCTTTCATAAAGTAGAAACATCTACCCAATCTGTTTCTCCTCTTTTGTTTATCCCTGTAGTCCTTACTGCCACTTTATAGATTATATATGTTTATTGTCTCCTTAAATCTGGGGGGTAGAGCCTTTTGTAGTTTCTGAATGTTGCCCAGACCGTCAGTTTGAATGAAAATTTAGAACTGATGTTAATGGTTCAAAAAGTGAATTTCTAAGTGCAAATGTTGCTTTTCTGGACCTCATTTTTAGAGCCTATTTTGTTGGTTCCTAGAAATGGGAAATGGTATAAACCTTTATAAAAATGAATATTAAATGATTCATTTACCTTAAAAAATTGATAATCGGTAAAGGAAACTTGGAAAATGGGTCTTCATGCACAAAACCCAGCATTTATTGGGTGCCAGACCCAAGCACATTATGTGTGTTAGAGAATGATTTCCTGTAATTACGTCCTTGCCCCCAAGTAACTAAGGTCAACCATATTTGACTTGAAATTTTATTTTATTTTTTAGTTTTTTGAGACAAGGTCTCACTTTGTAGTTCAGGCTATAGCCCGGGCTACCCTTGAAGTCAGAGCTATCCTCCTGCCTCTGGCTCCTGAATGCTGGGATTACAGGTGTGAGCCACAGTACCCACCTTGATTTGAAATTTTAAACTGAGGAATAAAGTTGCAGAAAAATGCATTAACATATACATATGACACTCAATCCAGTCCAGTGAAAATTTAAATATAACAAATATCCTCATCAAGGAATAGAATAGTAATAATACACTGACATTTCCCTTGTATTTATTTCTAGGAATTATTACGATTCTGACTTATAACTGCACAGATG
>PVIR01017340.1:0-35075 GCA_004026965.1 Petromus typicus | reverse complement strand
CAGCCTGAACCACAAAAGCGAGACCCTGTCTCAAAAAACCTAAAAAAAAAAAAGAATCACCTAATTGATGGCTTCTTTCTAACCTCTTCGCTGCCTTCCTCTCTAGCTCATTGCTCCAGCTACTGTATGTTTTTTCTGGTGTCTCAAGTTTGCCACATTCTTTCTGCTTATGTTCCCATTCCATGTCACATTTTTTTTTTTTTTTTTTAGGTTTTTTGAGACAGGGTCTCGCTTTGTAGTTCAGGCTGGCCCTGAGCTCAGCCTCAAACTCACATCACAGCAATCCTCCTGTCTCTGCCTCCCAAGTGCTGGGATTACAGGCGTGAGCCAACATGCCCAGCACTGTGGTATGTGACACTGGTTGCTGCTGGGCATGAGTCTCCACACCCAGTATAGTGTGTGGTTACTGGGGATCGAACCCGGGTCCTTGCGCTTGCAAGACAGGCGCCGGAACCACTGAGCTAAATCCCCGGCCCCCATGTCACATTCTTATGAGTGGTTTCTTTTTATCTTTTAGTTTAATCTTGCCTCAGAGAGGCCATCACTCACTACGACACTTGCGCCATGCAGGCCCTGCTGCTTCTCTGTTTCCCTCTTGGTGATTATGAGGCTCCACCAAGGTCACACTGACCACATTAGAGTAATAGAACAAGGTGTCCTTAATGCACAAGCATCATAAGTCTGCTGAGATTTGTTCAGAGTGGAAGACATGGAAGGACTGCTGGGTTAACTGGCAGGAAGTGAGAAAGATGAGAGTTCAGGGTGTTGAGTCTGTCGTAGTGAGTGATGGCTGGCACTCCCTTTCCCCTTTGTATTCACTGTCTGTCTGGGAAGTGCCAACAGATCCTGCCCCCAACAAGAGACACAGTGGGAGTGGTTAACTGCAGGGGGTGGTTTTGTGGGTGGCAGTGCCAGCTGTGTCCAGGACCAGGACTTTTGCTCTCCCTTCCCACAGCTGTTCCTCATCTAGCCCTCTCTATCCTTCCTCCTCATCTTGCAGCAGTCCCTCTTCCAGGTCTTTCAGTAAAGGTCTCTTTCTTCAGTAATAGGTCATGAGATGCTGTGCTGTGTGCTATGTGTTAGGATGTGGTGGTCCATGGGACGGCCATCAGGTAAATACCACGGGGCAGGCGCAGGATGATGGATGCCTCTGTGTGCTTTCTGTGATCATATCCATTGGTGGAGCCACTTTGGATGCCATTGTGTCCATTCCTAGGAAAAAGGATGTTACAGCATAGCAGGCTCATGTAAAGACTTGGGAAAATCATCTCCACAAGGAGACAGAGACACAAGAATGACTGTAGTAGTATTGCTTATTAAAAGAACAACAAAAGTTGAATTAAGCCAGATGGTCTTCAGCAGGAAGGCAGATAAATAAACTGATGGAGGAGTAAATGAGTGGTTTACTGAGCTATGCTGGGCCAGAAAGCAAATTGCTGGAGAATATATAGTATGGTTCCATTTAATGAAATTAGAGAATGTAGAACAATTCTATGCATTGCTTAAGGTTATTCCTATGGGTAATAAATGTATAAAAAATGCTTAAGTATAATAAGCACCAGATTCCATCTCTGTATTCCTTAGCTTTGAGGGTCCATTAGGAGGTCCCTTAGCTTTGAGGGTCCATTAGGAGGGTTGAGGTGCTTTCTGGGGGACACTGTCTTCCTGAAGCAGGTGGATGTACAGAAGAGTGTCTTGCATTCAGCCGATACCTTCCCATGTGTGTGAAGAATTTCATGAATTTCAAATAGCAAGCAGTGTGCCCTGAAATGAGAGTCTCCAACTCTCACTTCAAGGGTTGACACCTAGGCTGGGACTGAGGGGCAGGGAGAAGCATAGCAAGGAGATGCAGTGACAGTTCAAGTCCAGGGATGTGTGAGAGGTCAGTATCTCTTGGACAATGAGGGGTAGGGAGGAGGGAAAATGCTCTAGAAGTGTCTGTAGTACAAGAAAGACATCTGACCTCTAGATGCAAAATGTGGCAACAAGAGCTTTATGAGGGAAAGGGAAAAGGGAATGAAAAGGGTGGAGGGAGGGATAGCAGATTCCATTTCTCAGCTTGAGTAAGGTGAGGGTAAGAGTTCAAGAGGAGATCAAGGGAATTTTCCAGTGACAGGCCCTGCATGCATCGCCAAGTGGGCAGGCCTTGTGCTATGAGGTGGTTGGAGGTGAGGTGAAGTCAGGTGAGCTTGTCTAAACAGGAGGCCCTTCAAGCGGGGGGTCTATCATGAGATCACCCTGGGCCATACTTGCATTGGCCTGTCAACTCAAGCTCTGAATGGGTCATGCTCAGGAACACTGTTTTTTCTTGTGTTAGGTTCTGTGCATTTCCGACTCAGTAGAGCATGTTAAGATTTGCAGATGTGACCAGATTTCAGTTTGATCAGACTGACACGGGAGGAACGTTGAGCAGGCTTTTGCCTCTATGACAGGTTTAAAGCGTCTCACTTAGGGTTGCTTCTGTTTCCCTAGGAAGACCTGGAAGCCCTCAGTGCCCATTTCCAGACACTGGACGCCAGGAAGACAAAGATCACGGAGATGCCCTGCTCCCTGCTGTCTGCACAGAAAGCAAGCTGACCTCTTTGCCATGGGATTCTCACCATTTACTTCCCTTTTCTAAACTGAAAGCTGCTTTCCATCAACATCATGTTTTCCTAAATGACTCAGCTCTGGGGACATTTTCCTCACTGACACCTGCTGCGTGGTCTCTTGCCTTCAAGAGCTGGGCTAAGGCTGTTGGTCCTGATGTCCTGCAATGGTGTGGAGGTAAGGTTTCCCAGACGGCTGCTCTCCTGGAGTCTGCCTGTGTCTAACAGCTCTCTGGCCGGCAGCAAATTGTGGGTGAAGGTGTACCCCAACAAGCTTTGCTTTGGTTCTGGGGGTATTTTAAAAGTGCACAGCACAAGTGGAAAACTGAAAAGTTAACATAGCATTGTGCTATGTTTTCTCCTAATGTTTCTAAATTCTCAGGTGAAAAGTCTATTAAGCATCAATTTTGCTAGGCCTTGTGCCACACACTTGTAATTCCAGCACTCTGGGCTGCTCAAGCAGCAAGATCACAAATTTGAGTCCTGCAGGGCAGCTTAACAAGACCCTGTTTCAAAATTTAAAAATAAAAGGAGCTAGAATGTAGCTCACTTTAAGACCTTGGGTTCACTCTGCAGCACATGTGTCACACATATGCAGCCATCAATTTGTGTGTGAGCCATTTTAAATGAATGTATGAGTAATGAAAACTATCCCAAGTTCTTAGAGGATCTCACACACCTGTGGGGCAGAAAGGGGACAGGCTTTGGTCTACCCGTGACTTCTTCCCCACCTTCTGAATTCTAGTTATTAACTAATTTGGGTCAGGGTCTTGTGACTCTTGTTTGCTGGTCACAAACTAGTGACACACTAGGAACCTGGAAAAGACCAGTGTCCTCATAAACAGGTACGGCGTCATTCAGGGGAGGGAGAAGTATAAGCTTTACAGGCACCTGGGCCTGTTCTGTGTAGATGGTTATGGAATGCATTATAGAATCATTTGCTTTATTTTCTTCGGAATAAAGTTAAACTTCTAGGCCACATTACAATATTGCTGTTAGTGCCTGCTCAGCAGCCCTTCAGGGAGGCCTCATTACTGGGCTGCCTTGGCATCGGTGAGGCGTAGGTCACAGTGAGAATCCCTCTGACCTCACAGGCTTTAGTCATCACCTGCAGCCAGGTGCAGGAGGCAACAATGATGAGCCCCTAGCAGAGTGCATGGTGTTGGAGCAGCCCTGGATGTAAGGCCTTTCTCTTCTTCCTTTAATAAATTCTGCTGGGGATTGGATTTTGTTGCTCCCTGTAGTTGGCATGTTATTTTTGGGTGAAACATGATTTGTACATGAGAGGTGACATTTGCATTTGACTTATTGAAGCACATTTGAGATCTTATAAGCTTTACATATGTACCAGCACTTCTGAGGAAACCCACTGAATATGGATTGTTGTTATTTCTTGATGATGTGTCAGAACTTTTTCTAAAGTAATGTTGCCCCCAAAGTCAGGTTTAATGTCAGGCTTTGTTTTAGTATGTGAGTGGCTTCCTGGCTAAGGGTAGAGTATTTGCTGTTTACAGGCAGCCATTATTGACCAAGAGAGATGGAATGAGTGGGTAACTTTAGTAATTTCCAACCTCCTTCCATGGGTGTGTTATGTAAAAGCCCTTGAATTGCAAGTTCTTGAGGATGCAAAGCCTGTGCATTGGTCCAGGTGTGGTCTAAGGGTATGTGAGGGCTGGGCACTCGTTCTGTCCATCCTTCTTGCTGCTGCAAATGACCGCAGACTCTGTGGCTTAAGCAACAGAAGGAACCATGTCTATTGCAGATGAAGCTGAATCAATATTCTGAGAAACCAGAAACGAAGGCACAGATGGGAGAGAGAAAGCCGCACGGGTGGAGGGTGAGAAGTCTCCAGAGTGGACGAGGTCATAGAGCAGCAGGTGAAACGGGGAAATGTGAGGATGAGGAGGAGACACTGCAGGTAAACTGAGAGTGGCCCACGTCCTCCAGCCCTCCAGGGACAGCCTGCGCGCAGCAGTGAGGTCAGGAGGGAAAGAGATTCCACAGTGGATTCGTGCACCTGGCCAAGGAGCTCCCCTGGTGGACTCAGAGCAGGAAAATGTGGCCTGAGACACCTGGTTCTAAGGGAAAGAAGAGACGACCGTGAGACACCATTCCAAGCCCAGCGGTGAGGATCCGAACTGCCCTCACTGTAGATATCCACTGGGGAGTGTGAGCCTAGAGGGAATAATATGGCTGGGGAAGGTGTGAACCGCCCCTTCAGCAGTTCTGCTGTAACTTGGGGAGTTGCAGGACGGGGACTCAGGCTGCAGAGCCAGTGAGGCTTCTCTGTACTTCCTATGATCTTAGTCTCAGGCCGAGAAGCCATTTCCTCCTGGCCTTTTCCACTTGTAGCAGGTAAAGGTTTGCACACAGCATCTCTATTGTACTTAGAAATTGCTCAGTTTTTTTCCGCCTGTGTTAAAACTTAAGAGTTTAAATATTATGAAAATTTCCAGGAAATGGGCTGGGGATTTAGCTCAGTGGTTCCGGCGCCTGTCTTGCAAGTGCAAGGGCCTGGGTTCGATCCCTAGTAACCACATACCATACTGGGTGTGGAGACTCACGCCCAGCAGCAATGAGCACCACATACCACAGTGCCAGGAGGCAGAGGCGGAGGATTGCTGTGATGTGAGTTTGAGGCTGAGCTCAGGGCCAGCCTGAACTACAAAGCGAGACCCTGTCTCAAAAAAAAAATTCCAGGGAGTACTCCTAGCTAAGAGAGGGATGACATGAGCAGTGTGAATGCCATGCGGCACTTCTGCATTGGGGGCGGGTGACAGCGTAGAATGTGGTAGATGGGGCAGAGATGCTGGGCCTCATGTCAGGAGACCAGCAAAGGAATCCCTGAGCACTGTCCTGTCTTCCCAGAGCTCTCAAGTCTTTGTCACTAGGTGGGACCATGTGGGCAGGCTGCTGTCCCACGTGATGATGGTCTCCTCCTGGAGAAGGAGCCAGACCATGACAGCACATGTGGACAGAGATGTACTCGTGATGATGTACTCATGATGATGATGCAGCACGTTAGTGCAGTCATTGAGTGCGCATTGTTCAGAACCTTGGTGCTAGGGCCTGAACAAGGCCAGCAACTGTACACAGGGATAAAAAACCGTCATCCCAGCGTCCCCAGAGCTCTTAGGCAGGGAAAACAGGAAGTGACGAGAAGTGACCATGGGCTCCTTGGATGGGAGTTGCTGCTGGGTGGGACTGCATTGGGACTTGTGTGGATTCTCCGTCTGATTTTGCCCACAGCTCCAGCGCCTGCTGAAGGTAATAACTGTGACCTGTCAGAAGATCACCACCTCCTGGGCTCCAGGTTATCTGAATCTCTTCACACTGCCCAGGTCTGAGGATGAAGATGGTCATGTCAGTATCCCCTGACTGTATTCCTGTCAGCTGGAGCAATGAGGAGGCAAGTACAATAAGACAAGTTCATCATTGCCACGATTGTGATGCCATCTAACCCCTCTGCTTCGTCCTTTCCAGTTTTACTACTTTCTCCCTGAATAAAAGTGAATTACTCGCCATGTTCTTAGAATTGTACTACTTGTTGTTATCACCTTGTATCATATAAAATGTGTTAGAAAGATGGAAAAGAATTTTTATATTTGTGTTGAAAACAGTTGTGACTATGTGAGTAAAATCCTAGTCATCTGATGTTCAAATGATCAAGAAACAAGTTTTACTTCACTGAAATGAACTAATACCCCTGCTGTGCTCGTCTTATTGCCCTCTCTCTGCACATGGGATATAAAAGCTCTACTGAGCTGCAGAGCTTGGATCTGCAATAGTTCAGCTCAGGCAGTGCATTTACTGCCCTGTACTTAGCACTGTACTGGTTCCTAGGGGACACAGGCGGGCACCGTGGCTGTCACTGAGAGCAGCTTCAAGTGTTTACCCCAGGATCACTAAGGGCTCTCAGTACCTTAGGTGACATCATCATCACAGACTGAGCCCCTCCTGAAGGAGGGAAGAGGACTGTGATGAGGAACAGCCCAAGGCTCTCTCCCTACTAAAGATTTAGGACAAAAGGGTTCTGGGGAATCTCTCCAGAGTGAGCCACTGCTGAGGATTCACACACACTTAGCATGGACCCATCCTTGTTTCCTTTCACACCTGATGTTCACGTGGTAACCAGAACAGGAGAGGCCACCCAGACACAAACCATAGAGCCTGAACACTGTGTGGGTGGGTTTTAAATTCCAGCAAGGCAACGTCTTACTCAGAAATGGAAGGGAGCAGAATTCAGTAAGCAGGGCTCATGGTCCTATAGTGTTTGAGATTTGTAAACTGTTTGCATCAGGTTGACACCTGCAGAAATCTGTGGCACTAGAATAAAATTCCGAGTGACCTACATTTACCATGCTGCTTAGTGAGCCTAAAACTGCAAAACAAAAAGCCCCATCAAAGAGAGGGTTGAGTGAGTCATGTGAGATTGAACTGAGATGCAATGAAAAGCCAGCAGTTCTCTCAGGGAGAAAAAGGAAGGCAACCTCAAAATGGCACATAGCAAGGATGACATGATAAAAGACATAATCAGGGGCCGGGGGTTTAGCTCAGTGGTCCCGGCGCCTGCCTTGCAAGTGCAAGGTCCCAGGTTCAATCCCTGGTAACCACATACAATGCCGGGTGTGGAGACTCACACCCAGCAGCAGTCAGAACCTCTATCACAGTGCTAGGCGTAGTGGCTCATGCCTGTAATCTCAACACTTGGGAGGCAGAAGCAGGAGAATTGCTGTGAGTTCAAGGCTGAGCTCAGGGCCAGCCTGAACTACAAAAAGCAAAACTCTGTCTCAAAAAAGAAAAACCAAACATAAATTACAGCTTTCATAATGGATCCCATTCATGTTACGTACTGGTCTTTCTTCCATACATTGTAGTGGATTGAGAAATAATGGGTGAACATTCAGAGAGGAACATCATGATAGGTTTATATTTCTACATTGCCATAGGTTTATGGTTTTCTCTTCATTGAGATACGAAATGGTGAGATGCCATCCACACAGAGGCTATCAGTATCAGCCCCAGGGAGCACATCAGTGGTACCTTTGCAAAGGGCCCAGGGCCCTCAGCACAGCCAGGGCAGCAGAGGCTCCTGGTGTACCATAACATCTCCTCTGTCCAGTTCTCTCCTTAACTGTCAGCCATTGCCAGGCAGCCAGGCCACAACTGCCTCGCTCACATCTGAGTGAGCAGTAGGTAGTACCTTCTGCTCTGAACATGGATACTGGATCCTTGTTTTCATTTTGAAGTTCTCAAGTGTGCTGGGTGTTGATCACCTTATTCTCAAAGTGAGTTCATCTGTGTACTTACTGTCTTCCCTCAGCCCTGATAAGACGTATTTAATTTCCTTTCATTTTAACCCACCTTGTGTTTGGATTTCTTCCCCACAGTGTTCGGTTCTGCCTCTTCTGCCGTGGAAGTCATCAGCCTGACAGCAGCTCCCAGCCCCTCATGACATCCAGGGGCTGAAGTGACCTGCTTTGGTATCAACCAGGGGTTGACTTCCTAGCTGGAGAAGAGCCAACAGCAACCATGAACATCTAAGAAAACTTCTGTATAATGAAAGCTACTCTCTATGTCCTGGCAGCTGAGCCGTGCAAATACAGTAAGTTCTGTAGGTTCACAGTCATCACAGTGATGAAGGAACAGGTTTCTCTCTGAGAAATAAAATGTTCTCCAAACACAATCCTTGTCTTCCTTCCTCAAAATACATTTTACCTAAGTTTAGTCTTAGAAAGGTAGAAGTTTCTGTTTTCCCCTCCATTTGGTGAAAGTGGAAAACAGGTTCGCAGTATTCACCCATTTATTTTAGAAATGGTGAGAGGTGGAATGGATGGGGGTTAAAGTCCCAGTTACTACCTCTTGGTGTCGGCATGGAGTAATCTGGTTTTCTCAAGAAAAGGTCAGGACCTTCTGACTAGGATCCTCTGTGTCCCCTAGGGAACAGCACCCTGCTGGTTATGCCTGGAAAGATGGGGATGGTGCTCATCACAATTTTAAAGGAGGTTATGTGGATTCCTGTCCTAACTGAATGTGTAGCAGCCATCATTATCACCATGGAGACCAGGAAACACTCTGAGAACAAGGGGACCTGCTTCTAGGGCACAGGCTCTTCTGAGGAGTCCAGGAAAGCCAATTTCTTTGATTTAGCAGAGGCCACTTTGGGGTGACTGACTGTAGCAGCAAGGGCTGGTAGACTCTCAGGAGGGGGCAGGGCCTCAGGTGCAAGAGGACCTGGAGGGTCTGAGCCCCGCGGCTGCAGGAGAGGAGGTGTGTGGAAGAGCGCCCCCTGTGGTCCACCCAAGGTCACGAGCAGGGCGCCACCCTCCTGCAGTTGGCCCAGGAGCAGGAGCTCATTGGGCTATGTAGGAGAGGAACTGTGGTGACTGAGGACAGGGGACAACATTTGGCCAGCATCGTCACAGTTACTACTAAGGGACTGTTACCACTGAACCTGGAGTTCTCGCAGTCACCCACACTGTTCCTTCTGAAAGTTCATTGATCGAGCTTTTTGTGCAAATTGAAAGGGATTCAAAATGATAAAAACACATGGGAAGGAGTCTCCAGATGAGTTTTGGGAAGAGGCCAACTGCATTTCACCCATGTTATCCTTAGACTCCAACTAAATTGCAAGAGAAGATGCTGAGGGAAGTGAAGGAGAAAGCTGTCCCAGGCCCTGTGGAGGAAGTGTGGGGAGCATGGGTGCTGGGCTGTCCCAGGGCTGTAATCTGGGGGTCTCGTCCTCAGTGCCTTCAGACTCCTCCTGTGCTCTCTACCAGTCCCTCCCTCACTGGGTCACGGTGAGCTCTGAGTTCATTGTAATAACAGGCTTGTAATAGCGCCTGGCACAGGTGCCCACTCCCGTGGGCTTTGCTATTCCACCTGAGCACCAGCTTTACTCTATAGAGTATTTCCGGTCAGCTCCTTATGCTATTTGCACATTGCTGTACCTTGTATACACATGGCCAGGCAAAACTTTTTTTTTCTTCGAGAACCTTGGTCCTCAGAGGAACATCAGCTCTTATTTTAAGAGCAAAGCTGGCACTGCTTCATGGCCAGCCAAGGATGTGAGTTCGGAGGCTGCGGCTTGGCCATTCCAGTGGCCCTGGCTGCCGTTCAGACAGCAGAGATGTGAGTTCTGACTCTGCATGAGGGCAGCAGAGCCGTTTGTCAGGGCACTTGCCTGGCAGCTTCTCTGTCCTCTTTAAAATGCAGACTATCAGAGGTCTGTTTAAGAGATGGGGAGAAACTATATTTATCAAACGTCTGGTACAGAGCCTAGTCCTCTGCTGTTCTTGTGCTATGTAAGGTGTGGCCTGCTCCTCTGCAAGCAGTGCCCACAGCTGCATGTCCAGCCCCTCAGGCAGGTGTGTCTGTGTTTTCTCAGAAAGTCCAAGATTCATGAACGTCATTGATTCCATGCTCAGTGAAAGGCTGTGGCTGGAGGAACAGGAACTGACTGAGAAGCTCTCGCTAGCTGCGCAGCTCAGTAACGGGTGTGTGCAGGGTGGGTGGATAAAAGGTATGCAAGTCCCAAAAGGGGGCATCTCAGTTGTAGACCCCAGAGCTGGTGTGGGCTAGGGAAGGCAGAAGACACCTGACAAGCACAGACCCATGACTACTCATAAGAAGTGAAAGGAATGCCATTTGTTGTGCCCCGGCCTTTGGTGCGATGCAGCACCTCTCTCAGCCCTCTTTCACCATGGCCCTCCTGAGTGGTGAAGCTGCGTTCTTCCTTTGTTCTGAAGAATCGAATCTTTCGGCTCTGAGGAGCTCTGGATCTCTCACTGCCTGCAGCTGCCCCAGCTGACTGGGGACTCACGTCTGTGTCAGCTCTGTCCCAGCTCTGCACAGCACACTGTGACTCTTCCCACAGAAACATCTGTAGTCAAAGAGGAAGTCACAGGGTGTCTTTTGGTGGAAGGGTTCAGGAGAAACTGGCTTTCATTCCAGAAGAGGAGATGAGAGAAATGTCCAGGTACCCACACCTGAGACAGGACGACCTTGTCTTATCTGCTTTTTCTCATTGTTTTGGCACAGGTGGATCATGAAACATGGGACTGAATTCTGGTAGGAGGAGTCCTTCCGGATGCCCATGTGTGTCCCTGCCCATGGCTGCACTGTGAAGCTCTGCATCTCACCCCATCGTTGTTTCTCCCTCTTCGGGAGTCCTGTATTCTTACAGGACAGCAGCACAGGCAGCTGTCTCAGCTGAGGCAGAAACTAGAAGAGGGTAGCAGTGAGTCCTTGCTCCTCAAGGACCACCTGAAGGCTGTCCACACTGGGAATGACCCCGACTCCACCCCGGGCCAGGATCTCCATTGGCAGCTGGCTGAGGGCTGCAGGCTGACTGAGCATCTTGCAGGAAAGCTGAGGCCAGCTGAGGGGGCCATGGTTGGTAAGGACACCGAGTGCTCCAGGGCCACAGCCAGGGGACGCATACAGCTTGACTTTGTTGATGATGCCAATGTCATATTTACAGCCATAGAAAAAGGGTTCCCATTCCCAACAAGCTCACCAGCATTTCTATTAGAGTTCTGATGACGATGACAGGTACTCTTCCTGGAATAAGATGAACCCTGGTGTTGCTTTGATCCACATTTCTCTAATGCCCAAATTGCTGATATTTCTTTCATGTGCATATTGGCCAGTTCTGCTTTTCACAGCAATCTGTTCATTTCAGTGGCCAGTTTTTGACTGGGTGTTTAATATTTAGAGCCTGTGCTCTGATTATTTCTGTGTACTCCAGTGTCTTACTTTTCCTCTCTCTTTTATTTGTTTCTTTCTTTAAGACAGGGTCTCACTATGTAGTCCAGGCTGACCTTGAACTCCCAGCAATCCTCCTACCTCAGCTTCCTGAGTGCTAGTGCTTGACTCTGGGTGAAGGCGGCAGGACCATTTGTCAGTGTACCTTGTGTGTCACCACAGCCAGTTAATTCCCTCCTCTCCATAGTCCTACTCAAAGTCTGTGCTTGTAGTTCTTCGGTTTTGCTGCTCTGCTCTGCTCTGACAGGAGAGCTCTACTGATGGGCACAAAGGTGTAAACAGGGAAAAAGCACAGCACGGGCCTGTGATACAGTCCCTGGTTCTCATGAACTGGAGCCCAGGGCTGTCAGCTTCCCAGGGGCATCTCATGGTCCCTGCCACTTCTGCCCACTGTGTCCAGTGCTCTGCATTGCTCTTGGGCTACCTGAGGAGCAGCAAACACGCAGCACCCTAGGTGATGACATGCTCACGTGCCCCTACAGGAAAAGAGCTCATGCCTGTCCCCTGATCCCACCGAGATATTTCCATTTCTAGGCACAGAGCCCCGGGGTCTTTGACGGGGACGGGGAGCTATTCCGTGGCTGACTCTACATTTGTGAATTTTCTTGCAGAGATTGCTGAAGGCAAGGAGGACGGGAAAGAGTAGCCATCGCTGGGCCCCAGGTAACTGTGTAGTCTCAGACTAGCATGGGGTAATATGAGGTGGGTCATGGTCATGTCACATGGGATGTGGGGACTCTGTCCTCATCTGCCTATTGTTCAGCCCATGCACTAGGCATCTCCTCCTGGCTCCTGTCACCCAGACAGCTGCATCTGCCCTTCTAGGAGGTGAATTTGCCTCTGAAGGTTGTGTCCTCTTCCTGCTGTGGTCAGCCTCTTGTGTCTTCTCTTGTCCCTGTCAGAATCACGAGACCATCTTACTGGGTTTGACCATGTTCGTTCTCCCTGCAGCTTAAGTGCAGAGGCCCTGCAAGAGCAAGAAGAAGACCATGAGACTCCCTCTGATGGCTCTGAGCCTGGTGACACCTGGCAGCCCCCCAGCACCACTGCTGCCCTGCTGGAGGAGGTGGAGGTCCCTTCTGCAGACACCCCTGATGAATCTGCATTATTAGGAGAAGTGCACTCCTTTATTAGGAGAAGTGCCACCATTCCTGTGGCCCCTGTGCAGATTGGGGTGGCAGACACAGGGTGTCCAGAGGGTATGGACTGGTCCGCAGGCACCATGCCTCTGTTCCTCTGCACAGGTTTGCTTTTTCCATCTGGACCCACTAGTGTCTGCTGCAGGGCCCTGATATTGTTGCTCCTGAATGCTGTGCTTTGATCTTTAGTCACTGCGCCAATACATCACTCCACTTGAGTCACTCATGGGCGAGGACGTCGGACTTGCTCAACTCTCAGCCACCATCTCTGTCCCTGCTAGTTGTCTGGTCTGTGAAGGTATCAGTTACCAGCCAAGGTGTAGCAGTCTTGTCCACTGTGGTCTGCATTCCTGGGGGTGCATCTGAGCCCAAGCACTCTTCTCTCCTTGGACACAAGCACGTGTTCTCACAATGGCCCCTGGTCTCCTCCTTGAGGCTCTTTACACTCATCCATCCACACAGACTGAGTTAACAGTCTCCACAGTACCCCCTTCAACCCTGGAGCTGCAGCTTGGTGCCCACCTTTACCTTAAGCCATGGAACTTATGTCCTGGGAAGCTCCAGGGACTCTTTCCTTGAAGAGTTTGTATAGTTCATATTGGGCTCAGTCCAGGGTCACAGCACTCAGCCTGGGCATGGAGCATTCTTGACGAGTCTTGTAGTTCTAGCATCACCAGAGGCATTGAGGAGAATTCCTGGGATGTCTTTTGGAAGAAGCTTGTTGAGCCAAGTCCCAGCATTCAGATCCGGACTCTGGGGTGCTGAGCTGTCAGAGCAGGGCCCTTCAGTCCATCCAGTGGCTCAAGATAGCCAGCCTAGGAGCTTCTGGCAGGAAACGTCCTAGGCCTCCTCCTGTTGCTCTTCCCCTATTCTATTGACTTATAGATCTTGACAACTGTGAATTTGCAGGGTGTGAGGCAGGAAAGGTGTGATGTGACCGTCCCCATTGGGTTTTATTTACAGAATATTAAGATCACGCTGCTGAGGAGGACGCCGCGAACCAGAGTCCACCAGGTAACTGAAAGTAGGGGCCTTGTGATGGTGACAAAGGGGACACGGGCCTCTTGTGGAGATCCCAGTGACATCACATCTCCCGAGCACACTTCTTTCCCCCGGTTAGACACCCACAGAGTATATGTTTCAAGTGTGGGCTAGCTTTGTTTCCTATCTTGCTGGACTATTGCTTTTACTCATTTCTTAGTAATCCACATAGATTTCAGAGAGCTGTAGGACTGTGGGATTCGATATTCACACACACGCATCCTCTTGTACCCTGAAGGACTGACAGAGGGATGGGGAACTGACCTCTGCATATGGGACCTTAGCACTTTGGCGGGGTTTGCAGAGGCAGGAAACTATGGAGATAAAGAAACACTCCCAGCAGTCACGAGCTGTATAGTGTGGATGTGCTCAGGACTTCATGAAGGCAGGAGTCCAGGAGCTCTGCATGTGCTGGCCTCAGACATGCAGCAGCTTTCCATTGGAAGGGCTCCCTGGGATGTATGCAGAGGACACCCAGGTGAAATCTTTACATCTGAAGTCACCCATTTGCTGTCTGTTGGTTTCCCTTGTCATTTAATGACCATGCCTGAAAGCTGAGTTCTAAAGGCACGTTTTGTTGTCCCTTCTCCCCTGGGCGTTTCAGGGTTATCGGTGAAGATCTGGGCTTCATTGGGGCCACAGAGATATTTCTCCAATGGAGGGACATCCTGTCTCACCTGCGCAGCGGCCTGAAGGACGTGCTGAGCCCAGATGGCTCTGTGAGCCTCCAGGACACACATGGAGAGGGGCGCAGGCTGGCTGAGAAGCTTGCCCTCCAGCTTGGCCCAGGTGAGGCGACCACAGGCCCTGGTCAGCCTGGACTTCTCCTAGGTGCCCAGCTCAGGGGAGACCCCAGCATTCGAGCCATCTTTGCATCAGTCCTCTTACTCTCTACATGTCTCTTCGAGTGTGGGCGTATGGGGATCCCTTGGGGAGGAGCTAGTAGAAACATAATGGGTGGGAAGACATGGATTTCCCTTTTCCTTCCTGCATGACCGAACAGGCACCTGGAGAATGGTAGTATCACCCAGTGTCCTCACTGGAAGGAAGGGTGGCCTGGGGCAGCCTGTGCTATTGCTCACAGCTTGGGCTGGGGTGACAGTGTCCCATGGGTCCCTACTGTGCTGCACAGCTGATTTTTCCAGGTTGCTTTGCTTTTGTTTTCTGGTTCTCGTTGTGTTCGTTGTGCCTTGAAATCACTATCTGTTGCAGACTGGCCTTCAATTCATGTCTATCCTCAGCCTCTCGACTGCTGAGATTACAGCCTTGTGCCACCTCCCCCATCCCTTCTCATATCTAAAATAGTCACGATGGCTATTTGATGGCAGTTGTAGGATTGTAATTGGGATACTCCATGAGTGGGATCAGTGACTGGTGTGACTTTAGCCCAAAGTTTAGGGACTGGATGTAGTAGGATGTGGTTGTGAGACTTGGGACTGGCAGATAAGAGAACTTTCTGTAATTAGGAAGGAGGAGGAGGCCATGAGGTCTCTGGCGTAGGACTTTGTAGGACAGAGTTATTCAGGTTTTCTTCAGTGGACAGCAGTGGTATCAGGAAGAGAGGGGCTGAACCTGAGCCTCTGTTGAATACAGAATCCCAGCAGTCTGAGTCTGTAGCCAGGAGGGAAGACAGGACTGCATGGACTTGCTGCATTAAGGACTCTTCCTGTCGCTCAGTACAGGGGACAGGGCCAGAGGCAGGGACACCTACAAAGAATAAGTGGAAGTTCACATTGCCACTTCACGGGGTGGTGGGGAGGGTCCAGCCTCACCTCTGTGAAGGGATTCAGGGGAAGGGGACAGACTCCTTTTCTGGCTTCTCAAGGCTAAATGAGTAACACTGTGACCCTAGGCCTGGGATGTCCAGGTTTGTCCACGATTTGGTGCTTTCCTGACCCCAGAGCTAGGTGTGGCAGGTTGTAGGTTAGCTCTCCTTGAGGGACATTTGAAAGAGAATTGCAGACTGTGCCAGAGTCCTAGAGACACCTTTGCATCTGTGGCGCTGCTCAATCCATGAAACTGTGACAATGTTTTTGCTGCTTGGCATGTCCTTTAATACCGGCATTTGGTGGCTTAAGGCATCTGACCCCTCATCCTAGTTGCACGCATGGAAGACTCTTGCCAAATATCTAGAGACTTGTGATGGATGTTGAATAAACTGTACCTTGAAGCAGTGTGGAGGCCCTGCCAGGCACCGTGTCCCTGGTCAACTGTGACCTGAAGCTGTCTGGGTTCAGGGAGGGACAGCCATCTCCAGGGGCAGACCTGTGCGAGGAAGCTGAAAAGCTGTTGGATAAGCACACAAAGCTAGACATTAAGGCGACCAAGACACCATGCTAGGCTCAATTCATTTAGATAGCAGCACAGAGAATTTCTCAGGCAAAGAGAGGGACCATGGTAAGAAGAGGAACCTGAACCATCAGCGTGGTGAGGTCGAGCTGCTCAGGGGTCAAGGTAAGCAGATCATGGGAGCCAGGAGTTGGACATGAAACTGGCCAGTATACTGAGTCTATCTATCTAAAAAAAAAAAAATTCATGCTGGAAGTGGAGCATGACAGGCATGTGTGGGGATCCAGACGAGCAAAGTACAGGCACTGTGGGAGAGCAGCAGAGGGTAGAAAGACCATCATTGTGAGCCTGAGAAGAAGGTGCAGAGGGAGCAGCAGAGAGAAGGCATAAAGCTTGTTGAGAATTGAAGCCCACCAGGAGAACGTCACTCTGATAAAGACCAGCAGACTGTGACAGTTGGTTAGTCGTTGGGATCAGTTACTGCGGGGGGGGGGGGGGGGAGGCATTCCAACCTGCAGGGTGACCTTGCAGGTTTCCAATCCTCAGGAGGTCAAGGAGCTTAGTTCCAGCTTGGTAGCCAGAAACCCACCCTCCTGAATTTCAGCTGACTAGATGGCTGGCTCGCTGAGATTAATCAGCTCAGATGTGTATGCTGCTACCTAACACGTTGGCTACCACCACCAGCACAGACATGCCTTAAACCGACTGTTTTCCTTTGTTTTCTTCTCTTTTCACTGCTTCTTCGTTTTTCTCCTTTCTTGTTCCTGTTTTTGTCCTGTTTTGTTTTTCTTGATTGTTATTCTTTTTATGGGTATGTCAATATGGTTGCTAGTTTCCCTGTTTCTATTTGCTGTGTTCTTGGTTTTGTTCCTTTCTTTTCTCTCTTCCTCCTGTCTTCACCAGTTTGCCAAAGTTTGTATCATCTTACTATGTCCTCCACCCTTACTTCTAACCTTTCCTTCTTGTATTTCTCTGTCTTCCCGAACTCCTTCTAAGTCTTCTTCCTGGAGAGGAAGAAACTATTTACTGCAAATATATTTCTGGTTAATTTTGATGTATAACCACAAGTCTAGTTCATGTGACTCAAGGTGGAAGTTTAATAGTGAAGAGTTTGTCATTTTCTAAGCTGTGTTTGATGCAACTGTTCATACTGATTGTATTACTTTGGGTAAAGTGACATGATTATTGTAGTCAGTTGTCCTTCATGTACCACAACTGAGATTGCGTAAGGGTCATTACAGACTCAACCCAAGGACTAGATATACGTGGAAGATACCTCTGAAAAGTAGTCATTCCCTAAGGGTTTTAAATACTAACAATAAAAATACTCACAAGAAGTGTATACCTATATCAACCCCGTTGTTAAACTAAAAACATCAACAACAAAAAAGTAGAAAAGAGAAGATACCTAAACAATACACAGATCCTGACTTAAGCTCACCAAAGGCAAAGATAAGAGGGCAACAAGAAAAAATTAGGAAGTCGAATACCTGGACTCCCTGACCTGGTAATGAGAGAAGTAAAACCAGAGGAAAGAGGCTGAAAAAAATGAAATTCAAAATAATTTCTTAGATTACCATAGACATAGTGACCTTAAAAGTCATGATTAGTAACTTGAGAGTAGATACAGATGAAAACAGAGAAAGGAGCTGAGGAAAATGGTGGAAATCATGAATACTCAGCCTAGGAATGAAATGGAAAACGTGAAATGCATCCGAACAGATATCCAAAAGATTAAAAATGTGATTGAAAGTTTTCACAGCAGAATAAGTGAACATGAAGACAGAATTTTAGGTGTAGAAGACAGTGTTGTGATTACTAAACACAAAAAGAAAGATTTCTTAAAATTAGCAAAAGAGGGCCGGGGAGTTAGCTCAGTGGTTCTGGCGCCTGGCTTGCAAGTGCAAGGACCGAGGTTCGATCCCCGGTAACCACATACCATACTGGGTGTGGAGACTCACACCCAGCAGCAACCAGTGTCACATTCCACAGTGCCGGGCGTGGTGGCTCACGCCTATAATCCCAGCACTTGGGAGGCAGAGGCAGGAGGATTGCTGTGATGTGAGTTGGAGGCTGAGCTCAGGGCCAGCCTGAACCACAAAGCGAGACCCTGTCTCAAAAAACCTAAAAAATAAAATAAAATAAAAATAAATAAAAAAATAAAATTAGCAAAGGAGATGGGGTATCAATCCACCAGCTACTAGATAATGCATAAAAGAATAACTTAAGATTGATTGAAGTCACATAAATAAACTATTCACAAGAGTAATCACACAAAACTTCCCAAAATGGGAAGAAGAATTTGACATACACATAAATGAGGCATATAGAAATTAACTCGTCATGATAAAAAAAATCTATACCTATGCATATAACAGTCAAGATTCTAGACGTCCTACAAAAGAACAAAATATTAAAGGCAGGTTTTAAAATTTTTTGTTTTTTAGTTTTTTGAGATAGGTTCTAGGTTTGTAGTTCAGGCTATCCTCAAACTCACAGCTCATAGTAGGATTCTACTATCTCTGCCTCCTGAGTGCTGAGATTATAAGCATGAGCCACCCACGCCCAGCTAAAAGAAGTTAGAGAAAATAAACAAATCATATACAAAGGAAACTGCATCACAGTCACAGCAGATGTCTCAACACAAACCCTATGGTCAAGAAAACCCTGGAGTGAAGTACTTCAGACTCTGAAAGAAAACAATATCCAGCCCAGATTGATGTATTTTGCAAATCAGTGGAGAAATAAGATACTTTTACCACAAATAATACCTATGGAACTTCTTTCCTGCCTTTCTGGGTGTAAATGAGTAATGCTGTGACCCCAGGACTAGGATGTCCAGGGTTGTCCGTGATCAGGCAGTTTCTTGACCCCAGAACTGGGTGTAGCAGAGCAGCAGTTTGTGGGTGAGCTCTCTTCATAGGACAGTGAGTACAAACTGCCCTCTTTCCCCAAGCACAGCAAATCATGTCTCAGTGGAAACAGAACTGATTTTCATGAGGGGCACACCTGATGCATCGTGGGGCAGGCAGTGTCATACATGTGTCACCCCATAGAGAGCTACAGGGAGACATGGATATCCCAGCACGTTCCAAATGAACAGATAACAGCTCTGCCTAGCTCTAAGCTGTCACCCATGTATCCAGCACATTGTACACTGCGTGGGTGGGTGAAAAACTCACAGGACTACGAACAGTGACTAAGGGGACATGGGCCTTGTGTGGAGATCCTAGTGACATCAGATCTTCCAAGCACACTTCTTTCCCCAGTCAGACACCACAGAGTATATGTTTCACGTGTGCTGCCTGCTTTGTTTCCTTTCTAGTTGGAATATTCCTTTTACTCATTTCTTAGTAATCCACATAGAATTCTGAGAGCTATAGGATCATGGGATTCGATGTTCACACACACGTGGCCGCTGTTCCCTGAAGGACTGAACTGACAGAGGGATGGGTACTGACCTTTGCATATGAGACCTTAGCACATTGGCGGGGTTTTCATAGGCAGGAAACTACGTAGGTAAAGAAACACTCGCAGCAGTCACTAGTTGTAATAGTATGGATGTGCCCAGCAATCCAAGAGTTGTGCATGTGCTGGCCTCAGACATGCGGCAGCTTTCCGTTGGAAAGACTCCCTAAGATGTATGCAGAGGACTCCCAGGCAAAGTCTTTATGGCTGGAGTCACCCATTTGCTCTCTGCTGGTTTCCCTCCCTGTCATTCATTACCACACCTGAAAGCTGAGTTCTAATGGCACGTTTTGTTGTCCCTTATCTGCTGGGCATTTCAGGGTTATCTGTGAAGTTCTGGGCTTCAGTTGCATCACAGAGGGATTTTCCAAATGGAGGGACATACTTGCCAAGCTACGCAGTAACCTCAAGGACACGCTGAGCCCGGATGGCCCTGTGAGTCAGCTTGACACACATGGAGAGTGGCTCAGGCTGGCCAAGAAGCTCGCCCTCCAGCTCGGCCCAGGTGAGGTGGCCACAGGCCCTGGTCAGCACTTGGCTTCTCCCCAGTGCCCAGCTCAGAGGAGACCCCAGCAGACAAGCTGTGTCTGCGTCATATCCCTTCCTGTCTACATTTTCTTGGGAGTCTCAGCTCATGAAGATGCCTCACTGGAGGACAGAGGGGGATCACATTATGTGGAGACCCACAATTGCCCCCTTGCACCATCTTACCTGATAGGATGGGTCTCCTACTCAGCAGCAGCATGCATTCCCCCATCCTCACAGGAAGGAGAGGAGTGGGAGAGGCAGGATAGGTTCTGCATAGCCCGGGCTGAGACAGTTTTCTCCCAGGTGTCCTCATGCTGACTTGCTTGTGACCGAGGGTGTATTGACCCTTGCGTAATTTCTGTTTGCTCATGTGTCCCATGGTCTCAGTGTGCGTTACACTGTGGTTGCGGGATTCGTGTAGGGAATTTCAGAGAGTGTTCTTTCATAGGGCTGTTGTCACTCCCCAGGGTTTCACAAGGGACCAGATGTCATAGGATATAGTTGTGCGGTTTCAAGTAACATGAAGTGAACTCTCTTAAATAAATGGTAAGAGCAGAGAACATTGTAGGAAGTGATGGGTGTGGAGAGGGTGGGACAGGTTGTTTGTCCTTTCCTTAGTGAAAGGAGGCAGAGGTCCATGATGAGACATAGATCCATTGCTCCTGCACTCCAGTGTTGTCCTAACAGGAATGACTGGTATCCAGTACTTGGCCGACAAAGGTCCAAGTGAACTTGGCCCAGTGAAGCTCAGCGCATCCTGGGATAATCAGCACCAACAGGGACATTTTGCATGTAGGAGCAGCACGTCACCACAGACTGTCTCTGTTCAGCCCACAGAGGTCATTCAGTACAGTTCCCTGTGTGCACCTGAAAAGCCTCCACACATTCATGTGCACATGCTGACAGCTGTCTGTACGAACTACACAAGACTGATCACATCGTCTTTCCTGAACTCTTGTCTGCTGATATACAGCAAATGGATTTCATAGTCTTGCTCACTGTCTTTAGCAGGAAGAGAATAGTCCTGAAGGCATTAGGAGAGATATCGACCCACAGCCTTTGGGTCGGTTTAGGCCCTCATCCTATAGCACCCGGGAGGCTTCAGCATGTGCCTCAGAGAGAATGTCACCGTACTGACAGAGCCAGGCTTATGAGTATCCTGCATGGTGAGCCAGGAGCCTCGGTGATAGTTACTTGTGAATAAAACCACAGTGTCCCGCAGGTTCGCTGTCTGTGCTGTGCATCCTGTGGGTTCAGAACATGTGTGATGACTTCAGGCCCCTTTTGGTGTCAGGTAGAATGATTCCTGCCCTAAAAGTCCACCGTGTCCCTCCAGGCCTCCATCCTTCCCTCCCCGAGATCCCCAGAGACCCATGTCTCCCTGTATATCATCCCCAATGTGTATTGCAGAGATTTTCGTCCCAGTGTGTGGCTCCCCTCAGAGCCATCTCCGCAATGTTTGCACGGAGGGGAGGTCGGTTCTGTTACAGTCGAACTTACTTGTTCTTTTCTGTTGTGGACTGGGCCCATGTGTTCTGACTGAGAGTTGCCCTGATCTGGTTCACCTAGATTTTATTTTTGCTCTTTTCTCTTGTAAAAAAGGTTTTGTGTTTCCCTATGCATTGGTGATCCATTCTTAGAAATTTTGTCAAATCATAAGATCTTTCCGGGAGTTGGATTTTGTGCACTCAGTGCCTGGCCATTTGTTCCAGCACCGTTTGTAAAAGACTCTCCTTTGTCCAGGAATGGTCCCAGCTCCTTGGTGAACTCTGTTGACAAAGTCTGATTCCGGGCTCTGTTCTCACGAGCTTATCTGTGCCCGTCTTTCCAGCACCGCCTGTCACAACTTTGACTTTGACCTGTGTCCATGTTGCATTTGTTTTTCTGATCTCTTGACTCCCAGTCAACTTGGGACTCTCCTTGATATCTTCAGAATCATCTAATATTTTTAAACTGTAACTGCTTAACATTAGTAGAGAGAGTAATGAAGAATTTACATTTGACAGTTGTAGGCCTTCTTCTCCTGTGTGGATTTTTGTCTGCCTTTGGATAGCTGGTCATCGAGTCATTTCTTATACAAATTGTGCTACTTTCTGCATAACTACTGCATTTAATTTTCTAACACATGTAAATGGTACTGTGTGATCACTTCACATGCCATGTGTTTCATCCTGGTATAAACAACAGAGCACTTGATCTGTGTGTTAGCCACGTACCCTGACTTTTTGCTATAAATTCTTTTTTTTCTTGCCAGGTAGCTTTTCTTGGTGGTATTTTGTGATTTCTAAAAATAGACACTCACCTTCCTTATGTGCCAGGGATTAAGTTCTGCCTTTGAATTCTGTCGCCAGCTAAGTACAGTTTTTGGGTTGTTCTTTTTTTTCATTGGTTGGCTATGTTTCGTTTTGGTTTTGTTTCTTGGAATGGCAATCAAACTCCGTGCCACATGCTTGCCAGGCAGGCACTACATCGCTGTGATTTTAAAAATTTAAACAGTTTTCTCCCCTTTCTGCTTTGCATTTAGTGTGTGGAAGTTTTGTGATACTGTTTTGAGGTGAGCCTTATCTAGTAGACTGAGAGCCATATCAGCCATATCTAGTGGACTGAGAGCATGCCAAAGGCCTTCTGCATTCCTGTTACTGTTTCCTTTGTACCACTGGCTCTCTGTTCATTACCTACCTCTGCTGTTAGACCTGTGGGCGTCTTCTTCAAGCCATGCAGAGTTGGATTCCTGTGCGGATGACCATAAAGGTCTGGTCTGGTCTCCCTGCACAAACTCTTCTGCCTTTTAGTCTTCAAATTCATACTGGAAAGCCTCTTGTGTGCAGCTGGGTGACAGGAGTGGAGGCCAAGACAGTGTTCAGGGAGGGTTCGTGGCTTTGTTCTAGGACTTGGCTATGTTTTCTGTGTGCTGAAGCTATTTATTTCTATCTATTCAAGTGGCTTGCATTCTCTCTCTATCTCCCCCTCTCCCTCTCTCTCTTTCTGTCTGTTTCTGTCTTTCTCTCTTGCTTTATCTTTTTTTTCTGCTTGCTCGCTTGTTTGTTGAAGACTAACTGTCCAAGCAATGTAGTCCAGGCAGGCCTTGAACTCGCAGCAGTCCTCCTGCCTCAGCTTCCTAAGTGCTAGGCTTGCAAATGTATGTCACCACAGCCAGACAATCCCCTCCTCTCCATAGTCCTACTGAAAGTCTGTGCTTACAGTTCTTCAGTTTTGCTCCTTTGCTCTGACATGAGAGCTCTACTGATGGGCACAAAGGTATAGACAGAGAAGGAGCACAGCACGAGCCTGTGATAAAAGTCCCTGGTTCTCATAAGCCTGAGCCCAGGGCTGTCACCTTGCCAAGGGTGTCTCAGGGGCCATGCCGCCTCTCCTATGGTGCCCAGTGCTCCACATTGCTCCTGGGCCACCCAAAGTATTAGCAAATGCGCATTTCTCCTGGTGACGGCGTGCTCACGTGCCCCATCAGGAAGAGAGCTCATGTCTGTCCCCCAACCCCACCTAGATATTTCCATTTATGGGCACAGAGCCCCAGGGTCTGTGATGGGGACGGAGAGCTATTCCGTGCCTGACTCCACATTTATGAATTTTCTTGCAGAGATTCCTGAAGGGAAGGAGGAAGGGAAAGAACATCCATCACTGGTCCCCAGGTAACTGCGCAGTGTCAGCCCAGACTAGCTCAGGGCAGAATGAGGTGGGTCCCCAATGGATCAGACCAGGAGGTGCTACCTGCCCGGATTGCATATGCAGAAAGGTAAATTGGAAATGGCGATCCGAGTCCCTCCTCCATCATCCATGGAGTCCCTCATCCATTTGGGGGTTTACCTTTCCTAGGAGGTGTGCTGTGTCCCCACAGGACTTGCCTGTACTCAGGTGGGCCTGGCCAGCCTCTGTGGTGTGGGAAGTGGAGGGGAGATGTGGATCTGGCTCCGTGTGGGTGGCCTCAGCTCGCTGGCAGGGCTTTCATGCTGAAGAACCTAGAAAGTCAAAAACTCTGGCCCGTGCCTGTATCTGGGAGAAGAGTTGTAGAATGCACAAGGCCAGAGGGCTCAAATATCTCAGCGGCAGTGACCGAAACAGGTAGAAAAGTCACATGATTCATGGACAGAGCTTAGCCCAGCCATGATCTCCAGTGTGCTGGTTTCCTAGTTGTGTCACACAGGGTGTGGGGACTCTGTCCTCATCTGCCTGGCGTCAAGCCCGTGCATTGTGCATCTCTTTCTATCTGCTGCCATCCAGCCAGCTGCATCTGCCCTCCCAGGAGGATGATTTTGTCTTTGAAGATTGTGTCCTCTTGGTGTGACCAGCCACTTATGTATTTTCTCAGCCCCACTAGAAATTTGGGGACATCTTTCTGGGTTTGACAATGTTCATTCTCCCTTCAGCTTGAGTGCAAAGGCACTGCAATGGGAGCAGGAAGAAGACCGCAGACTTGCTCTGGTGGCTCTGAGCCTGGTGACACCTGGCAGCCTCCCAGCCCCACTGTTGCCCTGCTGGAGAAGGTGGAGGCCCCTTGGACAGAAGCCTCTAGTGAGTTTTGCCTTATTAAGAGAAGCGCACTCACCTCACCATTTCTGTGGCCCAAGTGCAAACTGGGGCATTAGACACAGGATGTCCAGAGGGCACAGGCTGGCAAGGATGTAACAGGCTCCCAGCCAGCACAGCTACTGACCAGGTCATGTGTCTTTTCCTCTGCACAGGTTCACTTTTTCCATCCAGAGCTGCTGGTTTCTGCTGCAGGGCCCTGACATTGTTGGTCCCAAATGCTGTTTAGTTACTGCACCAATATATTGCTCCACTTGAGTCGCTCACGGGCGAGGACGTCGGACTTGCTTAACTCCCAGCTACCATCTCTATCTGCGCCAGTTGTCTGGTCCGTGAAGTTGTCATTTCCTAGCTGGGGTGTAACACTCATGACCACTCCAGGCTGTGTTCCTGGGTGTGCATCTGTGCCAAGCACTTGCCCCTCCTTGGACCCAAGCATGGTCTTTCCCAGAGGCCCCAAGTCTTTGCTCTCTGATGCTCCGTGAGGTCATCCATCTACACAGACTGAGTTAACAGTCTCCACAGTACCCATGCAATCCAGGAGCTGCGGCCTGGCACCCACATCCTCTGCCACAATCCATGGAATCTGTGTCCTGGGGAGCACCAGGGTCCCCTTCCTTACAGAGTTTGTATAGTTCGCATCATTGGGCTCAGCTCAGGGTCACAGCACTCAACTGAGCATGGAGCGTTCTTGACAAGTCTTGTGGTTCTAGCATCACCAGAGGCACTGAGGAGAATTCCTGGATGTCTTTTGGAAGAAGCTTGCTGAGCCGAGTTCCAGTGTTCAGATCCAGACTCTGGGCTGCTGCGCTGTCAGAGCAGGGCCCTGCTGTCCATCCAGTGGCTGAAGGCAGCCAGCCTAGGTACTTCTGACAGGAAATGTCCTGGGCCTCCTGCAGGCCTCCTCCTGTTGCTTTCACACTATTCCATTGACTTAGATATCCTGACAACCGTGGGCTTGCAGGATGAGAGGCAGGAATGGTGTGAAGTGACTGTCCCCATCGGATTTTATTTATAGGACATCAAGGTCATTCTGTGGAGGAGGAAGCCCTGGAGCCAGAGTTGCCCAGGTAACTCACAGTGGAGGCCTAGTGAAGGTGACTAAGGGGACACGGGCCTCATGAGGAGATCCCAGTGACATCAGATCTCCCAAGCACACTTCTTTCCCCGGTCAGACATCCACACAGTATGTTTTTCACATGTGCTGCCTGCTTTGTTTTCTTTCTTGTTGGAGTATTGCTTTTACTCATTTCTTAGTAATGCACATAGAATTTAGAGAGCTGTAGGACTGTGGGATTCGATATTCATGCACACGTGGCCAATGTTCCCTGAAGGACTGAACTGACAGAGGGATGGGTACTGACCTCTGCATATGGGACCTTAGCACATTGGTGGGGTTTTCATAGGCAGGAAACTATGTAGGTAAAGAAACACTCGCAGCAGTCACGAGCTGTACAGTGTGGAAGTGTTCAGGAGTCCAGGAGCTCTGCATGCGCTAGCCTCAGACATGCAGCTTTCCATCAGAAGTGATGTGCTCAGAGGGCTCCCGGGGGAAGTCTTTAGGGCTGAAGTCACCCATCTGCTGGTTTCCCTCCCTGTCATTCATGACCATGCCCAAAAGATGAGTTCTAATGACAGGTTTTGTCATCCCTTTTCTGCTGGGCATTACATGGTTATCAGTGAAGAAGATCTGGGCTACAGTCGCACCACAGCAGATTTTCCCAAATGGAGGGACATACTCTCCAAGCCGCACAGGCACCTCAAGGACGCGCTGAGCCCAGATGGCCCTATGAGCCAGCGGGACATACATAGAGAATTGCGCAGGCTGGCTGAGAAGCTTGCCTTCCAGCTTGGCCCAGGTGAGGTGGCCACAGGCCCTGGTCAGCATGGGCTTCTCCCCGGTGCCCAGCTCACAGGAGACCCCAGCAGATGAGTCGTGTCTGCATTGCTTCCCCTCCTATCTAAATTTTCCTGGGAATCTCAGCTTATCAGGATGCCGCACTATAGGACAGAGAGGAAACACCAGATTGGGAAGATACACGATTCCCATCTTGCCTTCCCGTGTGAGAGATCGGGGCTCCTTCAGCACAGCAGCAGTGCTCAGTGTCCTCACTGGATCTAGGGGCAGTCATGGGTGTCCTGTGGCCTTCTTCACAGCCTGAGCTGGGCTGACAGTGTCCCACGCATCCTTCCTTGCTGCACAGCAGATTTTTCAGGTTACTTTGCTTTTGTTTTTGTGATTCTCGTTGTGTTCATTGTGCCACAAGCTCACTATCCCAGGCTGGCCTTCAACTCATGTCCATCTTCAGCCTCCGGACTGCTGAGATTACAACCTTATGTCACCTCACCCAGCCTTTCTCCACGTCTAAAATAGTTATGATGGTTGATGGATGGATTGTAGTTGGGTGATTCAAATAGGGAAACTCCATGAGTGCGATCAGTGGCTGGGGTGACCCTGTAGGGGCTGCTTGGCTGTGGTTTAGGGGCCAGGTGTAGTAGGATGTGGTGGTAGGACTTTGGGACACTAGCATTCCCAGCAAGCGACAGGACAGGGGTTTCCCTAACTGGGAGGAAGGTGGAGAGTAGGAGGGCTCTGGCGTGGGGCCTTGTGGGACAGAGCTGTTCAGGTTTTCTTCGGTGAACGGCAGCAGTATTTGGAAGAGAGGTGTTGAACCGGAGCCTCTGCCGCCTGCAGGTCTGTCAGTCTGAGGCTGCAGCCATTCAGGTGTGAGGTTTGGGAGGGGGGACAGGACTGGACAGACTCGCTGCACTGGGGACTCTTCCTGGTGCCCAGGACAGGGGACAGGGCAGAGCTGGGGACACCATGAAGAGCAAGAGGAAGTTCACACCGGTGATGTCACCTCACAGGGCGGGTGTCCAGCCTTGGCTCTTTGAGGGAATCCAGGGAGGGGATAACACTGTGACCCAGACCCAGGATGTCCAGGGTTGTCCATGATCAGAGCTGTTTCTGAATGTGCAGGAAAAACTGAGGCTAAGGTCACCCCTGACCGAGAGACATGCAAAGCCCTCCCTGTGCTCACCAGAGAGGATCTGGGGACAGGAGCTGATGTTCCCAGCTGCTCTTGGGGTAGCTAGGACCCTGTGTCCAGCACCAGCAGGAGCCTGCGATATCAGAGGGGTTTCCTCTGTCTTGTGGATGTCATCTTCCCCTCAGGGAGCCTGATGCCCAGCCTTTCCTCTCTGTCTCCCTAGGAGCTCAGCTGGCCTCTGCTGTCTGTCCCACTGTTGTGTATGTCCAGGCCACCTGTCCCCAGGCCCTGACCAGGACTGTCCTTTCATCTCTGTCTCCCCCTCTCATGTCCTACATCCTTCAGGAGCAGGATAGATACTGCTGATCTAAGAAGAGTAACACCAAGAGGGCCTTCTGCACTTTACAGTGACATCTACAGCAACATAATCTGCTCTAACGCCATCAAACACAGGCACAATCCTTTGTGAGAACTGGATTATCACCCAGGGACTGCACCTGATTTTATTCCAAAGGCCAATTTGTGTTTTTCAAAATTGCAGCCCCCACCAACTCCAGACGTGACAAATACTCTGGAAGCCATAGGCCTTGATCCCGTTTGTCTCTTTGAATTTTAGCTTTAACCCTAAATTAGGTTAACAAAAATTATTAGAAAGGTAATGTCTCAATATCTACTGGAAAAATTTTCAAAATTGAGTTTTATTAATTCTATATTCATGTGTGTGGAGAAGCATCTAAGTTAACATAGCTGTTCTTAATTTCCTAGTTGTACTCTAAACTCTCCTAATATTTTTAGACAGATTTTACCGTATGTCATAGATTGTATTTCTTATATTTTGTTGTTGTTGTTGTTTGCGTGATTTCTTTTGGTACTTTGAAAGAATTATATTGTCAGAACTGCAGATGGACTTGGGGACTTGGCCCTTGTCTTCACTCCTGGTGGCAGCAAGGACTCAGATGGTCCCACACGGAGCTACACCGAGATCTTCAACTACAGGGATTATTGCAGACATCTGCCCTGTGTTATGGGAATTTCACTTACATAATTGCCAGCATCTGTCCTGCCTTATGCTTGCTGAGATTGTGGGCGTGGAAGCTTGGTACCAAGTGAAGGTGTGGGAAGCTCGGATATTTTGCCTTCTGTTCCCCCCTGTGGCTAGCAACAAGCCTGGGCTCAGCCTTTTTCCTCTAGGTTTCAATTTTGGTTTTTGTTGGTTATTAATACTTTTGCTGTCAGACAGGGGAACTGGGGCTTGCCTCAAGGGTTCTGGCTGAGTTCTTTTCCCATTTCCCACATTATATAGCTCATGTTTAGCATTACCGTGATAATTTATTATTATTATTATTATTATTATTATTATTGTTATATATTCAGTAAACTTTATTATTTTTTTTTACTTTCTTATTTTATTTTGAGACAGGGCCTCGCTTTGTAGTCCAGGCTGGCCCTGAGCTCAGCCTCAAACTGACAGCAGTCCTCCTGCCTCTGCCTCCCAAGTGCTAGGATTATAGGCGTGAGCCACCACACTCAGTGCTCTGGTATGGGGTACTGATTGCTGGTGGATGTGAGTCTCCATGCCCAGTATTATTGTATGTGGTTACTGAGAATCGAACCTGTGCCCTTGTGCTTGCAAGACAGGGGCCGGAACCACTGAGCTAAATCCATGGCCCGAGTAACCCTTATTGACAAAGCCTACTCTAGTATTATTCTAAATGTGAGACTATATTTAATATAGATAGTAAATTTTCTCCCTTTTGGCTCTTTATCGGTGTCGTTTGTGAATGTTTTCCATTTCAGCGGATTATATGTTTCACATGACACTAAGAACTTTTAGACCCCTGTAGCTTCCTTCATTTGACAAGTGTCTAATAGTTGGTTTGTCAGTGAACCACTCCTACAAGATATCTTTCAGTATCAACTGACACTATGATAGCGTTTATTTTCTTTACTTCTAGGCATCATACCTGATATTTATAATGTTATTTCCAGATCACCAAACCTATCCCAGTTCCATGCCATTGCTCCCCCCTTGTCTACACTGTGATTTTCTTTGAGATCCAAATGCAACATATTACTGCTCATACACTCTTCAGCAGTGAGTGTTGTCAGTTGTATGTCAGTGGAATGTATCTGCATGATAAATTTCATGATGGAGCCAGTGACTCCCAAGATTTCATGAATATTGTTTACTTTGCCCAATGCCTTAATATGCAGAAGTTCAAAGGACCTAAGATTCTTGTCAAAAGTTAGTTTTTCTGAGTGCTTAAAAATAGTTGCTTGCCATTTTGGCTAGATGGGTTGTGTTTGCTTGTTCAGCTTCACTTTTGTCCTACCAACCACAAATTCCTAACATTTATTCAATATATAATCGTAAGTCAGTGTTCAAATTTCCTATTTGTTGCTTAAGATTGTATCTTTAAAACTAGTAAAATAAAATCTGCAAATAGATAAGGTGCTCATGTCTTTAATGTCTGCTATAATACACAGTTCCTTCCACATTTTCTTTCCTTCTCCCTGTCCATCTCACACTGTCTTTGCATTTCCTTGGTTTTCCTGCTGCATTTTCTTGAGTCTAGCATTTATGCATTTTGTTCCTGGATGTGTCTTCGAGGAGATTCTGTGTGTGTCCTTTCTCTCATTTGGTGGTAGCCACTAGAACCAAGACTAGCCCATAGGGACAGAGTGCAAGCCATCTATGGAACTGAAAACTTTCTAGTAGGCACATTTTACAATCTAAGAAATACAACATATGACAACATGAAAATAAACTTCCACACAGCTTATAAATTTTAGGAAAATGCTATAAAAGCTATACACATTTAAAATAAAGATATTTCATATTGTTGCAGTTTTTAAGTTTATATTCAAATAAACTCTATTCTAAATATACTTAGTGAGTTAATGCAATACCACACACCCCTTATTCTCAGTGTTACACACCTTAGGTCCAGGCACCCCTGAAAAGCCCCACTTATGAACATGTGAAGCTCTGGGGCAACATTTGTATACAAGCCATAACACCAGCCAATTAAAAAACTTAGAAAAAGTGGATTCCTGGGTACAGTTGTGCTTTTACTCTAGACAGGAAAATGGGTGAGGCTCATGAGATGGAGCCCAGGATCCACTCTTAAACCCGGGAGGTTTCATGCACAACTAAAGTTTCTGGTATCTCCTGGTGCTCCTAGATCCACACCTCTCCTTTCAGTGTGCCTCATAGAATGGTGTGTGCGCAGTCATAGGACCCCAAGTGAGGACAGCCAGTGCATGGACGTTCAGGGGCAGCACCCCCACAGGAACTGCACTGAGCCACAAGTGCAGAAGACAAGTTGTGTGTAATCATGGAGGGCAGAGCGCACCACCCCATGAGACAGCCTGAGTTCCTGAGCAGGTATGGACATACTTTGTAACTGCTTGCGCTGCCAGGTATTCCATTGAAATGTCCCTCAGTTTTAGAAGGAAGAACCAAAACCAAGTGTCCTAGGGCCATACTTCTGAAGATGCTCTACAGACATGTCCTTCCTTCTCTGTCTCTCAGAAGCTCCAAACACTGCAGCAGCATTGTGCCCATCTCTTCCTCTAACCTTCTGTGATTTTGTCTCCCTATCCACACTGAACCACACACACACACACCCCCTTTTTAAACTTTGAGACAATTGCTTCAGTTGGGTTTGAACTTGAACTTCTGCCTTACAGTGCTGGGATTGCAAGTGTGCACCCGCATACCTGGCTTGTGCCTTCTTATGGCAATAGCAGTGATAGGATTTGGGGCCACTCCAATCCAGGAAGACCTCATCATATTCTCATGACATCTGCAAAGACTGTATTTGGAAAGGTTATATTTTGGTTTTCCAGGGGACTTGCCAGATGTTCTTCCACTCAGTATATATAAATGGCAGATGATGTCCAAGGCAAGGTCCGAGGATCTTCTGTCTTATAGGTATCTTCAGATTCTTTGCTTTGGTTGGGAGGTCCTCTGTGCCATAGGCAGACTGGGGGTACTCCCTCACTCTTGGGGCTGGAGACCTGGTTACTTAGAGTGTTCTTTGGGGACCTGGCTGAACTCCCACCCCAACAGGGAGGTGAGAGCCAGCAGGACCACCTTGTGCACACCTTTGAGCATCCCCGGGACCATGATGGGTCCCAGGAGGTCCAGAGTGGGAAAAGCAAGAAGCTCCAGGCTGCAATGGATCAGTGAGGGAACAGCCCATGGACATTTGCAAAAACAGCTTAACTGAGTGCTGTGATTCTAACCTCTTGTGATGAGCTGTGAGAGAGGAATTGGTGCACGACAGCTCCCTTATTACAGACTTCAGACTGTGTGTGTGTGTGTGTGTGTGTGTGTGTGTGTGTTGCTGGTGATGGGGCCTAGAACTCATGCACACTAGCTACTTGCTGTACTATCAAGCCTCCCTCAATACTTAGCAGGTTTGACAGGGGTGATTCCTTTTTGTTCTGGCGATTTCACAGTACTAAGACTGACAGTTTGGAAAAAGAACACAAACCCAGAGCAGGGCAGGAAGCCGCGGTCCTTAGTAGAGGTCAGGCAGCAGCTTCTGGCAGTGCCTCCTCTTTCTCAAGACACCTGCAGAGCTGGGAAACAGGGACGTTGAGCACAGGGCCAGGGATTGGACCTTGGATCCTTTTCTTGCGCCCCGCCCACTCCGCGCTTGCGTCCCGCCCACTCCACACCTCCGCTCGCCCTGGCGTCTGGCGCGCCGACGTCGCCCGGCTGAAGCGCTAGAAGGACCGCGGGGTAAAAACGTCGCCACGAGGGCGCGGAAGGAGTGCAGCCGCTCGCTGGAGAAAGAAGTGAGCAGGATCTGGGGCGCGACGGACTGGGCTCGACCACAGGCCGGGCGGCCGCGGGGAGCGGAGCGGGGAGACGTGGGCTCCGGGGTCAGCGGACGAGGGCGGCGGGCGTCGAGCCGCGGGTCCCGGTCCCGGCCTCGGCCTCCTGGGCCCGCCCGCCCGGCTCCGCCTGTGCCTGGCCGCTCGCCTCGGGCCCCACGCGCCCTGGAGACTGCCCGGTTATCAGCGGGCTTTCCCTGTGCTGGATCCCGGGCCGGCGCCTGTGAGCGTCTCGCCTCAGCTCGCCCCTCCCGCTGGGCGGCAGCTGGAGGGACCGGCTCCTGTGGGAGGGCCGGTTGCGCCTGGCGCTTGGGGATCGGGAGCTGGGCGGTGCGGAAGAAGGCCTTTAATCCTTGGCAGCCTCTCTGGAAGGAGGGCAGAGTCCGCACGGCGCCCCCAGGCCTGAGCATCACGGGGCTTAAATGCCCGAGGAAGCACCTGGTGCTGACCCCACTGCCGTCCTCACGTCCTTCTCCCTCCAGACTGCGGGTGGCTCAGTCCCGGCCTGGGGTGGAGTGTGGCGCTTTCTGCGCCTGCTTCCCCCGGGTGGCCGTGATGGCCAGGTGTATTGAGTGTTTCCAGAGTGAGGGGCGGGATCGTGCTGTCTGCACTTCGATCCTCAGAGCAGTGGGAGTCTGTCTGGCAGGCTCCTGGACAGAGGGGAAGGCCCAGACTAACAGGCCGCCAGCTCAGTCCTGCAGCCCTGACGGCGTGGAGCTGGGTTTTGATCAGATGTGGCCTTATTCCTTTGTCCACTTTGTTCCTGTGTCACTCGTTTCTCCATTTCCTTATTTTTGGAACGACGGAACTGGCCTTTTCCCTTAAAGTCACATTAGGCTCATACCTAAGGTTCTTGACTAGTTAAGGGCTCAGGCTCTGCAACCTGAGATTGGGTTTGAATCTCACCGCCACTGCAGCCAGGTGAATGAAGGTAGATGATCTCACAAGTGAGATGTGCATGCTCTATGGCACAAGTTACTTCACCTGTGTTCTTGGCTTGAAGACGCCCAGCAACTAAATGTGACCTGTTATATGTAGTTAATCTTTACAACCCCTGTAGTTCCAAATATTTGGATGATTATTAACAGTTGTTTCATTGAAGAGAGCCTGTGTGGCCTGGGACCTTGTGCACTATTTTGACTCATTCTCAGAAAAATATTTAGGTTCACTGACGATTAGGCAAACTAAAATGATAATATCCATGGTCTGAGTAGGCAAACCTTAAATTGTTAATATCCTTTTCTCAGAATCAGCTGTATCACATAACACAGCCTGAACCCTGGGAATTACTGGGAAGAGAGAAGTATCTTGGAGACAGCTGAGAATTTTACCACCCTAGAATCACCTGGTTGACAGCCTTTCTGTCCTGGCTTCTGGCTCCCCAGTAGCTCACTGCTCCAGCCACACCACCACTTTTAGTCAAGTGTCTCAAATGTGCCAGTTTTTTTCTGCTTATGGTCTTTGCTTCTGTCTTAATCACACTCCTAGCAACTGGTTTCATCTTTCTACTTACTGTCAGCTTGGAGAAGCTGTCGCTGACTAGATCACCTGTACCTTTGTATGTTGCTCCCATCCCCCACCAGTAATGATGAAGCTCAGTGAAGATCAGAGTGTTTGCCTTAGTGTAGTAAAAACAGTGTGTTCTTGGTGCACAGACTTCGTAGTCTTGGTGAGATGTGTTTAGTGTGGGAGTTACTTGGAAGGGCTGCTGGATTAATTGGCCGCAAGTGGAAGAGGCTGGGGTTCAGGATGCTGAGCCTGTCCTGTTTAATGCTCTAGTGAGTCACAGCTGGCTCTCCCACTCCCTTTGGTTTCATCATGTGTGCTTGGAAAGTGGCAGCAAAGCCTTAGCCCAACAAGAGATGCAGTGTTATGACTTATGATTTACCATTTATTTAAATTAAAACATGTAAATCCAAACACCTGGGAAAGTACAGAGCTTCATGAGACAGGCAGGAAGTGGACACTGGTGAGGATGGGAGCCCTGTAGGCACTTGTACCAGGCAGTTTTATGGCTGTGTTTTGCATTCTTTCAACCAGGAGAAGGGGGGTTGTCAGCCAGTTCAAAAGGTTACTTCCAAATCATTATACGTATTTGTGAGATGTGTGTAAGTGTTCAAAGGGTAGCTGGTATTGTTGTTTTATTTTCAGCCAGTTTTATGGTCACACATATGAAAGCTGAGGTTATAGTCTTTCATTAAGTTGGCAGATGGAGGAGTGGACCATCATGAAGGAAGCTGCCTGCAACCGGTTCAGTTCAGGGATTCAGTTCCTGGAGAGTGGATAGCCAGGTTGTCCTGAAAGCTGAATAATAGTTCCTGTCAGATTGTGTCCCCTGTAAGAGAATAATCTTTCCCTAGGAGCTGTTTTGCATGATGCTGTAACGCCACAGAGTAAGAGATAACTTTACACTGGGGCAATTAGGAATTTTGAAAGCATTCTTGAAAGAGGATAGAAAAGGTTCCTGGTAACTTAAAAACTGCAATATTGAATCTCAAATAGAAACAACCTCTCATTCAGGTATTTTAGATATAGTCTTTTGTATTTTATGGACTTTAGAGTCACTGATTTTTGTCTCTTTTTCCTACTTGTACATTTTGTTTCTCAGTAATTCTATACTTTTGTTTTTCTCTCCTTCCATTTTGGGTTTCACTTGCCTTTTTTAGTTTCTTAAAGTGAAAGTTTAATTTCTTCTATATATTTGTAACATAAGCATTCAAAGCTGTGAATTTCCTCCGAGACATTGCTTCACCTATATCCTGCACATTTGATGTGTGTTTTGCATGTCATTTAGATTGTCTAGGTTGCTTTTAGATATCTTGTATGATGCATGGGTTGCAATTTTTTTTTTTTTTTTTTTTTTTTTTTTTTTT
>PVIR01017339.1:0-34240 GCA_004026965.1 Petromus typicus | reverse complement strand
CATATTATTGTTAAGAGAAAAGCTTTATATCCATAACCATCAGAAGGAACACGCAGTGCAATTTAGTAATGTGACGTATTCTCTGTTACAGACAAATAGAGACCCTGATGCTGGAATTGATGAAAATCAAGTTGAACAAGATGCTCAGGTGAGTGTGGCTGCCATGTGATGAAGTTTAATTATGACTTAGAGGTGAAAAAGGAATCCAGTCATGGAAATGCACCGTGTACATTGCGAGAAGTCTAGTTTATGTGTTCATTAAAATCATAAGACCCACACATATGCAAATCTCTCTCTCTCTTTTTGTTCTGGCCAACAAAATAGTTATTTTAGTCTAAGGCTAAAATGAAATAAATTAGCAAATATAGCAAATTCTACTGAGCCATGTTCTAGTTTGTTTGTGATTATGGGATACTTACAAAGTGGAGACTCGTACAAAAATAAGACGAACCCAGATGTTACTTATTCTACTGCTTCAGATGCAGCAAGTCTCTTAGCAGGAGAAAGCACAAGAAAAAGTATAAACTTTAAAGGTAAGTGATGTCTTATTACAGGAGAGATGGGTTATTTTCCCATCAGTAAGTTTCTCTGCATTTCCTGTCACAGATTTCTAAACAGTAGCACTCTCTGGTAGCTGCTTTTCAGTGACTCCCAAAGGAACACTTAGGGACTTGCCCATCCCATTGTGATCTCAGTGTGGTTTCTAAAACACTCAACTCTAGGAAATCGGTATGAGGAAATTTGAAACAGGAGAGTTAGAAAGTGGAAACTGGCAGTAGCGATACTGTTTTGGTTCCTCAACTCTGTGAGGGTAGCCCTGCCTCTCTGCTCGAGGATTTCAGGTAAGCGAATGCAATCTTGGTAGTTAGTCATTTGCAACCCTGAAAGGGAAGTGTGTGGTGTGTGCTGTGCTGCTGGCCCCTCCTTCTCTGACTTTGCAGATGGAGCAGAGGAGAGCGTCGTACTCTTTGGGTGGCTGATGGCACAGTGGCTTCAGCGTGCTTACTGCCGCCTTATGTACAGGAGAGAGAAGGGAGAAGTGAGTGTGTCCTGAGGGCCGCTGCGCTGTCTGTGGCTCTCGTCCAGTGCCAGCCTGTTGTGTCACTTTCTTGTTTAAGACCTTAGAACCCCCAGGGTCCCTCTGCCCTCAGGATGCACTCTGGCTTCCTGTCACTGCACCAGCCACCTCCCAAGTGACTGCCTTCCCAGAGCACTGAGTGGCCAGTTGAGTTGTATGCTCAGCTCCTAGCATAGAGTTGGCACTCTGTAAATAACTGATGAGCGAATTAATGCTTAACTCTAAAGTGGAGGTGCAAGTTCCCTTCTGTAGGTAAGGTAACAAGCCCATGACTCACCGAACAACAGTGGAGCTGGGGTTCCCAGCCGGGCCTGTGACCTCTGTGCCCTTTCGCTGACCCACAGCCCCTGCGCTCTTGAATGCTCTGCCTCTCAGTCCTCTGTCATATCAGCTCGGAAGCAGCAATCCAGCTTAAGTCATCTTCTGGTGGAGAAGGGGCAAGGCAGCCAGCCCAAGGTCGGATCCCATCGGTCAGGGTCGCTTGGCCCTGAGATGACCTCACTGCTTTCTAGACATTACTGCTGTGGGCCTTGGTGGGAAGCAGCTGATGACCTCATTCCTGCTCTCAGGAGAGGAGCTCTGAAGCTTTTCCGCAGTCTCTTGCCCTCTCGGATGGCAGATTTCCCAGCAGGCAGGTTTCCCAGCAGTCGGTGATGTAATGTGAGCTTCGGCCCCTGGGAAGGCAGTGCAGTGTAACCTGATTTCCTCGGATCTGTCTCCTGGTAGAGCTCACTGCGGTGCACTTCTCAGCTTGCGTGGGTTTGAGTCTCTGGGAATCTTGTTAATTAAAAAAACAAACAAAAAAACCCCCAACAAAACCAAAAAACTGCATGTTCCCATCCCCCAGGTCTAGGTGGGACTCCGGAATCTGAGTTTCTAACTTGTTCTCAGGGAGACGCCAAGGCATCTCATCCGGGGACCACACTGTAAGTCCCAAGGGTGTCGCTTCCTCTCGAGATCATTCAGAGCCCTGACAGTGAGACGCTGGAGGAAGGGCCTGATGGGGCGGTTTTAACATATCCCTGGAAATCAGGCATTTCTTTCTTTCCATTGACTGGGACAACAGAGCGAGGTGTGCTGGGTATAAGCTGTGGATTTTAAAAAATATATTAATTCAGTCTGTCAGAAAAATAATGATTCAGCTTTATAAAAAGAAACACGTCTGTTTGTTTATACCGTCTAGCAGGAGCAGTTGGATTCGATCACTAATGAGAATTTAAGCTTTCTTAGTTGAGTGTAAGCTGAGGCAAGCTTATGTGTTTGTTTTTCTACTAAGACCTGGCACCAGAAGGACTCATGTTATTTTAGAGATCTGATAAACCACAGTGAGTGATTCACTCAGGAACTGGACATTTGTAGATGGTCCACTTTACTTGTAAATACTTTTTAATGTGTCAACTGGACCCTACTTCTTAAAAATGCTTTCAACTGGTTAATATTTTTAAAGTATGGAAATTAATTTGTATTGCCTCTGCCAAATCTTTGCTCCGTGTTTTCTCTGGAGGGAAAGTGGAGCTCAGAAAGAGGAAAGGGAGAGACAGAAATCATTATTTGTTGAGCACCTACTACAGATTTTAGGACACTGCTGAGCGTCTTCCTGTTATGTAATCTGCGTGTTAGTCACCTGTGGATCTGGACCTCGCTCGGCAGATGAGCACTGAGGCTTAGGACATGATTAAGTCTCTCTTCTGAGATCTCACAGAGAAGAGCCAGGACCAGATCTTTCTGGCTCCTGAGTCTCTTTTTCTTTTCCCTGAACCAAGACTCTTCCTGTTGTGTTCAGGATGAACAGTAAAGGGAAGGGGGCACCCTGAGGTGGAAAGTGTCCTCCGCCTCCACAACTCCGTGCATACTGGGCATTGTTATTTAGAAGAAAGATATGGAAATTAGCATAAGACAGAAATCTTTAAATGTCATTGTTCTGTTTGGAGACACCATCAGCATCATTCATATTGGTTATGATTTATTTACTAAATCGGAAGAGGTGATAAGAAATGTGTGGATTAACAAGACTGCAGAATTGCACAGGACAAGCCCTCTCCCCGCTTTGGGTGTGAGTATGTACATCTTATCTACATGTAGCAAACATACTACATGTGGTCATCATAGTGAGAATGTTGATAAAAATAGTAATTTCATTCCTTATCTGTGTTTTTTCTATGAGATTTTTCAAGGAATATTTTCTGATTAAAGATCTATTTTGAGAAAGGTCTATACAGTCTTAAAATTTAGATATACTCCTGACTTTAAGCTTCGAAGAGCACCTTCACTTTCCCAGAAATGATATTGCTTACTTTTTATCTTTAAAGTAAATTGATTTCAAAGTGGAGTGTAAAGATATATCTTACCTTTTTAATTCTCTGGAAATGTAATAAAAATAGGTCTAGGCCACCGTAATCTATATTCATGAAAGTACTGTGATCAAACTTTCACCGCGAACACAAGTAGTTATTACTTTCTGTTCTCATGTGAGTGGCTGCCTGCAAGTAGCAGCTGTAACTCATTTCATTCATGTTGGCTTAACTGATATACTTAGCCAGAAATGAACAACTAAAGAGTGGTTCTGTATGATGTCAGAAACTGATTCTTGGGTTTTAATAAATTATCTTAATTGCAATAAGTCCTCTTAGATTTAATAATAATTCTTGTATATAAGTCATGTTTAAAGCAACAGAAAGCATTTATCTTTTTCTTCATGTTGGAAAGTAAATATGGGCACTCAGACGACACAAGTGTTGAGTAGGTGCACGATACGTATCAAACATTGCGCTATACCAATGTCCTTTAAAAATGTATTGTGCTCTTTGGAAATATGAACATGTCTTATAGGTAGCCTTCAACTTCAGTTGTAGAGAGAAAATAGGGAGGATACTTTTTGTCCTGTGCTATTGGACAGCTATAGAACAAGCAAAATAGGAAATACTGATAACTTAGTTCCCACATAAATTATTTCCCAGTACCTAAGTGAATGTATCAACAGTGAGATAATTGGAACTTTCCTCCCAGCCCATATTATTGTGCCCGAAAGACAGGGAGTTTCAGTAGATGTTTTGAGAAGATTGAATCTTGAACTCTGGCTATGATTTCCTGCCTGGCCTGTTGATCCGCGGTGGCTCCATGCAGTGGCAGGCTGCCCACGAGCTTCTCTCTCAGTGCGCTGAGTATCAGAGTAGGGAACTTCAGACACAAAAAAGTGTATGATGATGGATCTTTACTCACAGAGTAAAGTACAAGAGTGGTTAAGGACCTGGAAAGGAGACAAAAGCACAGTTTATTAATTGGAGTGGAAATTTTTGCAGGCTCTGTTTCAGGCTGGAGAACTTAAATGGGGGACAGATGAAGAGAAATTCATCACCATCTTTGGAACACGAAGCGTGTCTCATTTGAGGAGGGGTGAGTTAAAAAAAAAGATCTCTGTGAGACAAATACTTGCGTGAATTTTGCGAATAAACTGGTGTGACAGAATGATTGTTACCTGGGAGGCATGTAATGAATCAGGTTTGTGTTTCCTTGTAGTGATGTGGAGAAACCTCATTTGTCTCTTCGCTCTGTCCGCACTGCCCTCTCAGAGGGTCTCTAGATCCTACTTTCAGAGTCAGAAACCAGGAGCACTGGCTCAGTACTAGTATTTCCTGCTAGACATCAACACCAAAACCTTTTCTCTGGCTTTTCATTGGTGCTGTTGGTGCTGGCTGGGACTGATTTCAGTGGCAGGTGACCAGATCCTGATAGCGAGCTTTATTTCTGAGAGAGGTGGGGTTCTGTGTTTGATTTTGGTAGAACCTGGGTTATTTGTTTTTTTACTCTATTATCTTTAGTATTTAGGGTTCCCCCCCCCCCAACTCCTTACCTCGTCATCACAAATTGACTGCTATAGATCCAAAGGTAACTGTTTCACAGCAAGAAGGAAAGAAAGGGTAAATTAGCCATATCTGTAGCATTTTATGTAGATAGAGTACTCAGAATTCCCTAGAGCAGGTGTACATGGGTCTCATGGTTATAACTTTGAAGGGAACGGAGAAGTCAGTGAATAAAGAGCATTTATGAGGCATCGTGTGGAGCCGGCTACAGGGAGACCTGAGCTCCAGGCTCGTCATGAGGGAGGAAGATGCCAGTAAAAGAAGGGTCAGAAGGACAATTCCTCGGAGAAAATATCTTCTTTCTGGACAGAGTGATCCTTGTGTGATTAAGAAATCATTTTTAGGGCCGGGGAATTAGCTCAGTGGTTCCGGTGCCTGTCTTGCAAGTGCAAGGACCAGGCCTCTGGTCCTACTCGATCCCCGGTAACCACATACCATACTGGGCGTGGAGACTCACCCCAGCAGCAACCAGTACCGCATATCACAGTGCCGGGCGTGGTGGCTCACGCCTGTAATCCCAGCACTCGAGAGGCAGAGGCAGGAGGATTGCTGTGATGTGAGTCTGAGGCTGAATTCAGGCTCAGCCTGAACTACTAAGCGAGACCCTGTCTCAAAAAACCTTTAAAAAAAATCATTTTTACTTTTTTCTGTTGTTTAGATAGGTACATATTATAATCACATTCATCATTGAGAATTTGTACCTGTACCTAATATATCTTGCTTCTTTTTTTTCCCTATTCCCCTACCCTCTCTTCCACCCCTCCACTCCTCCATATTTAAAAAAATCTGTTGCTGCTTTTTCCTTCTCTTCTCATATTTTTTCTTTCCTTACTTTCCTTTTTCTCACCCCTCCCTACTTCCTTTTTCTCTTTGAACCTTTTCTTTCTAATTCACTTTATCTATTATATTTTTTAGACCTCATTTAAAGTTTCATTTTCTCACAGCAGAGAAACAATTTGAGATTTATACGTATGTGTCGTATTTATTTTTCTTAAGAGTATGGTCTCAAGGTGCATCCATTTAGCTATAAATGTCTGTAGTTTATAATTTTTTTTTTTTGAGACAGGTCTTGCTTCATAGTTCAGGCTGGCCCTGAACTCACTATGTAGCCCAGGCTAGCCTCAAACTCACAGCAATCCTCCTGTCTCAGCCTCATGAGTGCTGGGATTACAGCCATGAGCCTTCACACCCAGCACTGTGATGAGTGGTACTAGAGATTGATGTTGGAACCTTATGCTTTCCAGGCAGATGCCAGAACCACTGAGCTAAATCCATGGCCCTAGTTTATCATTTTTTATGGCTAAGTAGTACTCCATTTTCTGCCCCCCCCCTTTTTTTTTCTAGTGTTTGACAAATACATGACAATATCAGGATTTCAAATTGAGGAAACTATTGACCGGGAGACTTCTGGTAATTTGGAGCAGCTACTCCTTGCTGTTGGTAGGTGATTTCCAATGTACACAATATTTGTGGTGATAAGAGATAAACTATTTTATTCAACTGAGGTAAATGTGAAGATAGCCACATAGTTCTTCATGGATAAGTGTACATGACATAAACCCCTAAGTCTCTAATATAGAAATTTGTTTTGATGTTAGAAATATGTACTTATCTGGTTAGTTCAAATGGAAATATTAAGAGAATAATTAAAAAATCATTTCGAAACTCCATTACAGATATCACTGTTTCATCATGAACTTGAAATGTGGGTATTATCTTAGAGGCTTCTAAACATTATTTCTGATACCTGTGGGACTTTAGAATTCTCTTGAATGCCACCCTTACAGCTTTGAGGCAAACTGAGAAATTGTCATATGGTTAGAAAAAGAATGTCTTTGATGTTATAAGACATAGTATGCTAGTTATTTTCTGGTTAAATAATTTGGGATTTTATTCTAAGTAAATATTTAGAATACTCTGAGACAGTTGGAGAACTGAATTTCTGCGGGTGACTAGTTTTGTGTACTATCCAAAGAATAAGCTAAAGATCTGCATCAGTGAACACTGAAGGTAACCTTTTATTTGAATATCCCGTTAGTGAGCTTTTACTAGAAAACTTTCAGTGCCTCTGTTATTAGAATGCACATGGAAAGAGACCTTTTGTTACTGATGGCAATTTTTCTTAGGCATTAGAAAAGGGAGAGCTCAAAAACCTCACAATGTAAGTACAATATTTGTATATTGTGGAATTTTCATGTGGAAGGTTTCCTGAAGCTGAATGGACCAGGGTACTAGCACCCTTATGTGGTATTAGTCACCGGCATTTTCAGAGGGAATAAACTCTTCAGCTCTCAGTTTATTTGAGTGTTTCACTTTAATTGGATAAATGTTATTCTATTAATGTGAATCATAGATTTTAAAGACTATGGAGAAGGTATAGGAAGATGGTCCTGCATTTTCCAGAGATTAGATAGAATATTAATCTTATATTATTTGCTTGAATATCTTGGAATGAAAGTTTCCAAGTGGCTTAATTCATTGGTGCTAGGGAGGTTGTGGCTGAGTAAGAACACGGCTGCCAAAACGGAATGCTCGGAGAACAGAGCAGCATGGCGGAGACTTGTATACTTGGTCCCCTTGCCTTTGCATGGAGACACGACTCCAAGGAAAACCGGAGTTGGTATCTGTGAAAAATACTTGGTGAGTGAGCAAATGAGATCAGTTTGCAAATAAGCAGCTTGTTAAATGTTACTTTTCTTTTCTAGTGTTTTAAGGTTTTAATTTTTTTGAGGGGGATGCTGGACTTTGAACTCAGTGTCCCACAGATGCTAAGCAAGTGCTTGACCACTGAATTACACTTCCAAGCCTGGCTCACATTACTTTATTTTCCTAGTAGAACAGCATCTGACCACTGTACTGTTTATTTTCTTAGTGAAATCTATTCGGAGTATTCCTGGCTACCTTGCAGAAACGCTCTACTATGCAATGAAGGTAAGTGGATGTCCTGAAGCTTCTAACTTATTTTTTAATTTTTTATGGTAGCAGGGATCAAACTCAGGACCTAACACTTGGGAGGCAGGTGCCAGAACCACTAAGCTAAATCCCTGACCCCTCTAATTTATATTTTTAGTTAGCTTTCTCCATTTATGATTATGGGAATTTTTCTCTTTTTAAAGTGTATAACCTAGGTCTACTAAATTGTTTAACTTTGATGACTTATCCCAGTTCATGAATGTTTGGGGCTATGTTTGACATGTGTAAACAATGTGTCTTTCTTTTTCTTTTTTAAAGGGAGCTGGGACAGATGATCATACCCTCATCCGAATCCTGGTGTCCAGGAGTGAGATTGATCTGTTTAACATTAGGAAGGAGTTTAGGAAGAATTTTGCCACCTCCCTTTACTCCATGATTAAGGTAGTAGAACCTTTTTACCTTTTTTTACATTATGTTTCAATTCCCAGAGCAGAGTAATAGGTAGCATGCAAGACACGAGTGGGAGAATCCAGCTCTCATGTGAATTTTATTTATTTTTTTGAGAGGGTCTTGCTTTGTAGTTCAGGCTGGCCCTAAGCTCAGCTTTGAACTCACTGCAGTCCTCCTGCCTCTGCCTCCCGAGTGCTGGGATTACAGGTGTGACCCACCCCGTCTGGTACTGTGGTATGTGGTACTGATTGCTGCTGAGTCTGATTCTCTATGCCCACCATTGTGGTATGTGGTCACCAGGATCGAACCTGGGATCTTGCTCTTACAAGGCAGGCACTGGAACCACTGAGCTAAATCCCCAGCCCTCACTCATGTTAACTTTAAATTTGAATCATCTGACCAGAGCTGAGAGTCATTGGTGTGAAACTCAGCACAGTGCTCTCTGAGGTAGGGGTGGTGGCTCCCTAGGGAGAGTTAGTACTGGTGTGGCTGAGCCTCGCGATGAACTTAGAAGCACTATTGAGTTATGGTGACAGATGACTCAACAAGCCCAAGTCCTTGGCGGTGATAATATATTCTTTCTGTCTTTTATCAGTTTCAGCTGATACTTCTCTTTTCCAGAATACCAGTTTTTTTCCTTTCTTTTTGTCTGTTATCACCTTGCCACTGGTCTCGGTTCATAATTCAGGAGAGAATCTACCAAGTCATACCTTGATTAAAGAGCTCGATATTGTCAGGTAGATTTAAGATCTAGGGACACAGCAGCACAGCAGCACATGCGGGGGCTGATGTGGCGATTTTAGCCTGTGAGAGGAAGGGCAGTAGCTTTGAAGCCTGGGTTTTGGGATACAGCTTGGGCTGGGGAATGGAATTAGAGTCGGAGGGAGGGAGTTAGCTGGCTTTCAACCTAGAATAGAAGTTAGATTTCTAAGGGAGCTTTAAGATAACAGGTGTTATTATTGTCTTTATTCTTTTAAAAGTAAGGTGCCCTGTGACATAGAATTAAATTTGGCCTAAAATCTATCTGGTACATGTTAATATGGGAAAGTGTAGGACAAGATTTCAGTGAGCAGCACTTTCTGATTTTGTGTGTGCAGTCTGGTTGGGCCGAAGGGCTCAGAGAGTTGCCCTTGTATGTAGTTAGAAGTATTTCATCCAAGTCTGTGGATGAGACAAAGGCAAAGTACGGCCTGCCCTTCTTTCTGTCTGTGAGGAAAGCCACGATCTCCACGCAAGCTCAGCATAGCCGCTCTTGAGCCAGATGTACCATATGTGACAGAAACATGGACTCTCCTTTGCAAGCTTGATTGCAATGTAGTTACAAATTTCCCTGTTCTCTGAGCTCCTGTAGAGAAGAACATGTGGTACTTAATTATCTTGGAACTGTACCTTTGACAAGGAAAATCAGAAAATTAGACAGAAGTTTAACTTTGGTAAGAGACTCCTCATTTAACATTCCTGATGTGAAAGTCACAGAGATACTACTCCCACAGGAGAAAAATCATAGGAATAACATCTCTCGCCAGACACTTTGCAGTGTTGTATTTCCTGTGGGGTCTGTGACTGATGGGCGTTAACGGAGAACATTTGGCTTGCAGGGTGACACATCTGGGGACTATAAGAAAGCCCTGCTGCTGCTCTGCGGAGGAGAGGACGACTGAGGTCTTGCTGGGGAGAGATTCCTGCCCTGTGCCGCCTCTGCCGCTGCTGCCTTCCTTGAGTACGTCCAGCTGCAGCTCTGCACACGGCTGCCCCTCCCCCAGCCTCACTCACGCGAGCACGCTGATGACCAGATAACGTAGAAAAAATAGTGTTGCTTCTTCCCGTGGGCTCTTCCTGTCTCTGACCGTCTTAGTATTGAAGTGTACTCATGTTACTAAGTCTCGTGTCTCAGTCATTCATATTTTCCTTTAAGAGGTCAGATCGCTTTCAGCCTTTTTTTTTTAAGCTTCATTTATATTAAATTCATAACCATATTACCTTAACCGGAACCTTAGCCTTAAAATTGTGAACTCCTGGAAATGTTATTAATCAAGGTTACTACTCAGTTAAACCGAAACAACTTTGGTGATTGTATTCAAAAGATTAATGACAAATAAACATTTCCTTGTCCCTAAACTATATGTTTAGTAAGTTTGTGTTTTTGACAATCACATTTATTTATTTCTTTTTAAGCCAGTGAACCTGTAGTGGTGTTTGCTGAAAACTGAATGTAGAGTTAATCTTTGGAGCCACAGAAGTACAGTACCACAGACTGAATTTGCTGCCTAACGTGGAGTGAGGAGGGTTTCTGGGGTCTCTGAGGTTCTCCCCAAGTCTGTTCTTGGGGGTCAGTGGTCATGGCACCTCTCGCTTAGTAGAAAGGCTTATTTTAAAATCCAGTGTAAAATTTTCAGAATCCTAGCTTTTTTCTTTTTTTTAATTATAAACTCATTTTCTCTTTTTACCATCTGACACTTTGTTTGAGACAATACAGTACTTTTTATTTTTTTTGTCTCTCCTAATATCCACCATTTCAGCTTTCTGCTTTCAAGCCACCCCTTCAGGCAGTTTGAAATTTTTTCTCTTTAAATTTAGAGCCTTGCACGTGCTTTGAAAAATAAAGTGATTGCCATCAATAAACTATTTTTGATAAAATACTGTCTGTTTAAAAACTTTTAAATAGTTTCTACACAATCTTCATTGGCCCTAGAATATCCAGGGGAACCTAAAAATTATGCATATTTTCATACAACATTGGATTTTTTTATCCCGTAAACTCTGGAGACAATTTTGATACATACACTATACAGATAAAAGCCAATATAGTTCAAAGAGTTCTGTTTTTAAATATCTCACTGACTTTAAATAAAAACCTTGAATTATTTGTCATGTCATAAAAATGAACTAGTGACATTAACATTTGTTCTTTTGATCCAGTTTGTAACCCTCTGCCTGGCTCTTTTTGTGAGTTTATCACAAAACCAGTGAGGTTTTTCAGAACTAGACAAGCTGATTCTACATTCATGTGAAAATAGAATTTACAAGCAAAACTAAATGAGCGCAATGAAGGAAGATTGTTCTTTACACTCATTATATTGAAGCCTGATTAGTTAACTTTGGTGCATATGCAGATAAAGCAGCAAACCCTGTAGTAGGACTAATCCATCTGGACATTTAATAGATGATGAAAATCGGTCTTAATTTGCTGTGTAGAAATTGAATTATTTCTTTTTAAGTACCTAAATGGTGTGATGACAGCTGGGCAGCCATCGAGGAAAAGATACGGATAGATTCATACTTCATATATTATATAAATCTCAAAATGGATCACGAAAAATGAAGGACAAGGACATGAAAAACTTTTCAAAGTAGTTGATATAAGTTACTCTGAAACATTTAGAAAAATGCATAACCTCATTCATAGTAAGAATAATACAAAACAAAAACTATGATGTCAGATTTTTAACTTAGCAACTTAGCAAAGATCAAAACGTTCTTGTTAACAGCTGGGTGGAACGCTTAGTTGGCTGGCACTAGTGTGAATTGTTCTGTCTCCTTTGGAAGGAATTGTTCTTATAGATCATATTTACAAATATGGTATACTCTTTGATTCAAGAGATGTATTTCTAGGGAACCATAGATGGGAGAAATAGCATAGGTTTAAGACTATTGTAGTGTTGCTTGTAATAAAACATTGAAACAATCTAAAAGTCTGTCACTGGGAGACTGGGTAAAGAACAATGTAAATTTGGATATAAAACAGCTGCAAAGAATAATGTATTAGTCAGCTTTCGCTCACCAATACCCGAGTTAACTTATAATGAGGGCATTTATTTTGGCTCCCAGTTTTAGAGATTTCTGTCTGGGGTTGGCCTGTTGCTTTGGGCTGTGGCAGGATGGTACATTATGACATGAGGGTGGGAAAGGAAGCCTGCTCACCACATAGTGCCGGAAAGCTGAAAGCAACAGGAAGAAGCCAGGATTCCAATATCTACATTGAGGGGACACCCACAATAACTCAACTTCTTTCTGCAGTGCCCTATTCTTAAAGGTTCTATCACTTTCTAGTCATGCTATGAACTGATCATCAACCCTTCAACACATTAATCCTTCGAAGATATTTTAGACCCAAAGTTTGACAAATAAAAGAGCTCCATATGTATCAACATGGAAAAATATAGAGGCATACTGAAGAAAATTGTGAAGTGAAAACATCGAGATGCATAAGAGTGATCATACTATGGTTACCATTTGTATTAGCTTTCCTGTCACTGGGACACAATACCTGACACTGTCACCTTACAGGAGGAGAGGTTACTTTGGCTGATGGTTTCAGGGAATCCAGTCCTTGGTTGGCTGACTTGAAGGCATCATGGCCTAGCGAAGATGCTTAGTCCACAACAGCCAGAAAACAGGGCAGGGAACAGTGACAGAAAGAGGCCCGGGACCAGATAGAGACCCAGAGGTCATACCTCCATGACCCACCAGACACATCCGTATGTGCTCTAGCAATCTACCAGGCATTTCTTAATCCAGATAAAGTGATGCATCAGGATTAATGGTCACATTATTCATGTGTAGCGAAAGGGAAAAAAAAATCTATGCATTTGCCATATTTCTGAGGGACACCTATGAAACATAATGGCTGCATGTAGCAAAGGAAGCTGGATAGATGAGCAATAGATAAATCTTTTGATTATTGAACTGGGTAGATATCCTTTAAACACATCCTAAAATAAATACAATGTTTGATAATTTATACAATGATGGGAAGAAATATGAGGAAAACATGTTGAATGCTTCAGAAACATTTTCAGTATGAACTTTAGCAGTGCATGAGAGTCTCATGATTACTGTCCAGCGCAGCTTCGTCTTGGTTTGGAACTGCCCTGCTCTGCAAAAGGCAGAACTTGGCTGTTTGGAGAAATCCTGAAAGAACAAATGGCCAGTCCAGTTTCCAGCTACTTGCATTTCTGTTTTATTTTTTAGAGTTAAATCTATTAACCCTACATCTACATATGTACAATTCATTCTTTTTAGGTGTACAGTGCAGCCTGTTCTACCAGTTATCGCTAAAATTATGACATGAAATGTTTCCAAACTTTTGTAGCCCTTTTTCCCTATTACCAAACCCAGGAACTACTAACCTGGTTACTGTTCCTCTAGGTTTTCCTTTACAGAATGCCATACAAATGGAGTCATAAGATATGTAGCTCTGGGAGCTCAGATAATTTCATACAGCATATTACATTTGAGATAGAAACATCATGTAGCTTCAACCAGCAGTTAATTCTTTTTTATAGATTCTGCTATTCTGCTATGTGAATACAGCACAATATGTTTGTCCATGCTTTGGTGAATGGATATTTCAGGTGATTATGAATGAAGTCATTATAAGCATTCATGTATAATTTCCATATGGAAATGTTTTCTTTTGTCTTGGATAAACAACTGTGGTGTTGTTGGATTACAGGGTAAGTCCATGTGTTATTATAGGGAAAGGGAAATGGGACCCCTGTGGTGGGTGCTGGCCTCCTGTGGGCCACAACAGCACAAGGCTAATTAGAGAATAAAGACAAAATAAGACTTAGAGAAAGGCTGAGTCTTGGGCTCCTTTAATGCTGCGCCATACAGCAGACAAAGGCACTCCAAGAGTGCCACTATTTGTTGGATTCGTAGGGAATATCAGACAAGTCAGAGGGCAGTGGTAACCCTAAATCGACATATCAGATTACTTGAAGGGTGGCACTAATCCTATGACAATGAAGATTGTATGCTAATGAGGACCTTAAATTGATGAGGATGATATAATGAGCAAAAACAGTTCTTACAGTGTTAAGTAGAATGAGTTAAACTGATAAGGAATTTGTCCCTTCCCAGGTGAAATCTTTCTTTTTTGAATTACTACTTGTTTTCAAAGAACTAGGATGTCTTTAGCTGACATAATCCTACCCTTGAGCATCACAGCATCGCAGGACTATTGAGGCCTCAGTTGTGACCAGAGGCTGAGTGGAGTTGCGTTCGGCCCTCCATAGCTGGTCCACAGGCAAGAAGACCAGGCCTCATACAGCCCTCGTCACAATTTAATTGTGAAATTATTTTTCCTTAAAATTGTGTAGAATGGCTCCCAGGAGTTACAAGGAACTACCAATCTATTTCTCAAAATTGTGTTTGTGTGTATAATTTATAAAAAATTATATACGTATATAGCAAGCATGATGGCATAAGATAATGCAAATGAAGTAATTCAAGAGATCAGAAGTTCAAAAATCAGTCTTACCTGGGGGAATGTGTCTATGGGAAAAAGCTATTTCCTTCCCCTATTCCCTGGCTCTTGGCTCCTTCCTTCAATTTAAGAGCCCACAAATTTGTCACTCTGACTTCTGCTTGCTTTCATCACATTTCTTTCTCTATCTCTTCCCTTTTAAGGACCTTTGTAAACATTTGACTCAACCATATAGTTCAGAATAATTTCTCATCTGAAGATCATATCAGCAAAAGCCTTTTATATATGAGATCCTGTATTCAAAGGTTTCAGGAATTAAAACATGGACAACCTATTTAGGATGAGTTTAGAGCTTTTTAAGCTACTATGTGATTCTGTATTATACAGACATTATTCTTTTTGTCAGGAGAGGAAGGAGGCCCTTTTCAAGTCTATATACGTTAGGTGAAAGTGCAAGGTCCAAATAACATCTTAGTTGGCTTTGTAACATTTCATTTTTCAATTTTAAACTTGCATTTAATTTTTAAAAACCTCTTAAGAGAAAAGTATTTCCTTTCTGCTGTGCGTATGTGTGTGCGTGCGTGCGTGCGTGCGTGTGTGTGTGCGTGTGTGTGTGTGTGTGTGTGAGTTTCTCCACATGCATCATGGTGGCCTGTGCTCTGGACTCTTCCTACAAGTCTGGACAATCTGTTTTGCGCCCAGTGGGTGGTGCTGTTGACATAATTTATTTCCATTATTTTTAAACTACTATTTACATTTTTAAAAATTGTTAGTGTGCTGTTGCAGGGCATTTCTGTAGTTCTTTCCCCATCGCAACACTCAGACAAAAGGAGATGTAAATGGTAAACATCTGCTTAGTTACTCATCGTCACGTGCTGATTGCAGTCACTTTATTTAGCCAATGAAGGCACCCAGTTTTGTTCTGCAAAGCCCCGCTGTGCTTCTCCCGCGTTTCCCTGTCTGCCCCCAGCCCACTAGCCGAGTGCGGAGCATGTCTCTCTCCTTTGTAAAGTCTGGATATTTTCTGTCGATGGTGCATATTTCTCTCCCATTTTGTTACCTGACAGCAATGAACTATATAACTCCGTGTACACATAAAGAAAAAGATCCTGTTCTGCCAACTCTGTTCGCCAGTGTAGAATCTGATATTTGAAATGAGAGCATAGTTACCCAATTTACAAGTTTTAAATTCACTCATTTCCACCACTGTCCTCTCATACAAAAATGACTCAAACTATATGCAGCGTATTTTTCGCAGACAAGTCTGCCTTCCCCAATTCTTGATAGTGATTCCAAAATCTTATTTATTCACACCCAGGATTTTGGGGATATCATCCTTGCGCTCCATTTCCCCTGTTCGTTGTCTATCACATCATTGCTTCTTCCTTGTGTCCATCGCATCATCTCCTCCCTTTCCATTCTTGCTGCTGTCCCATTTCTGGGGCCGACTGTTAGATTTAGACTGTGTCACTATTTCTTCCTTTTTTCCTAAGAAAAATGCTTCCTTATTTTTTTACAAAAGCAGTGAGTACACAGGTTTCAAAGTCAAGCAGCATAGACACGTCATCAGGAAACAACCCTCTTGGTTCCCCCATCCCCTCTCCTGTTCTGCTTTCCATTTGAGTGCTGAGAACTTCTGTAATTTTCACCATTTTTTCTCAGGTAAGTGTGTACAAGTTTTTAAGTAGTTGGAAACATATATGACACAACAAAGACAGGGGACAAAGAAATAGAGCACATGGATGATATCCCCAAAGACCGGGGTCTGAACAATGTTTTGGAGTCACTTTCAGCAATGTGTTAATTGATTCCAGTTTTTCCGTTGGATTTCTACTGTGATAGGTTTGGATTAAGCTCATTCACTCTGTTCACTTTTAATCTTTGTTCTATCTCCTCAGACTTAAAATGAGTGGTTGGAAATCACAGTGAATGTTCCAAATTTAAAAATATCGTAATACATTGCAAAGACAACAGGATAAGTGTATTTGAAATGAGCGAGAGTGTTGTGAGGGAGATTAATAGCAATGTGTCTTTTACTGTAGTAAAGCCTTTCATTTTAAACATCCACTGTATTTTATGATCTTCACTGATCAAATGTTTACAGAAATTTCTGTCAAATAAAAACATTCTGATGTGTTTTTGTCTTCCTTATTCCTGGCACTGTGTAGCTTCTGACTCCTCCCCAGAACAAACACGACCATGAAAGGTAAATGTTTTGAGAACGTACAGGCAAAACAAGGGGGACTACTTTGAGGGGAATTAATGGCAGTATGCTTTATTGTATTGTATTTAAAAAAAAATTAACATTCATATTTTTTGATAATGTCATGTATGTGACTCTTCTTAGTTTTTCTCCTGTTATTCCTGTAACCTTAAATAACATATTTACAGTATTATTGTGGCAGTTGCAGAAGGACCTTTCGACTCCTCGGTTTGGAAGGTTAGGGCACAAGTGCCTGTGCTTCGTTGCCCCTCTCCTCTCATCTTCTGACTCGTGTCCGCTGTAACTTTGCCTTCAGGACCATTAATATTGGTTCCACATACATGCTCTGATGCCAGCTCAGTGCTGTGTATCTTGTTAGTACATTGATCCCACAAGTCAGGAATACAATATTCAGACTATCAGCTAATACCTACCTCAGCTGTGTGCCCTGATTTAATTTCCCTTCCTGTATGCTGGTCCCTCTCTTCCTTGTGACATATGTCCTTGCTGTTTCTGAAGGGTCTGCAATAGCCAATCCCTGTAGTTTTCTTCCTGGGATTTTTTTCTGGAGCCAACCTGCATTGATTGGATTGATTTCTGTCTCAGCCTGCTTGCTTCCCAGCGACACTCCAGGGACCTCTAAATGTCTGCGTGGTGACTTCACTTGCAGTGACTGATCTAGTTCTCCTGAGATAGTATTTCAATCTTTCTAAAAATGAAATTTTCTTTCCTTCCTTTTCTCTTTCTGACTGGAGCCAGGGCGGGGAATGGGAAGGGTGTTCTCAGCCTCTTAGAATTGTGGAAAATGAGCATCATTTGATGTGTCCAGTCATTCTTTTCTTTCAGGTCCTACTTGCTGCTGTCCCTGTCACGCAACTCAAAGTCTGTGCATCACAGCTGTTCTAGGGTCTGCAGGACAGACACACTTCCTCTTCACCTGCAGCCTCTTGTCTATATATTTCTGCTTAAGTCTTTTGTGAGCTACCCCTCTTTCTTCAATTTTCCATTGGCTAGAAATTTCACGAAGTCCCTTGTCTGCTGGTGCTTTGCGTTCTCTTTGGTTTCTCTTCCCCCCACTCTGTTCTGTGTCTTTCCGCCTTTATTCTCACTTCCATCATGAACCGAAATGTTCTGAAATGACGAAAGCGTCCATGTAGTTTATAGGTTCCTGTGCTGCTTCACCAGTCCCGCTTCATTTCCTGTGTTCTTGTCATCCCTAAGTCCCTCTGTGTGACCAGCATATTTCCTTCATTGTTGGCCTGATGTAAAGTAACAGGAATTGATGTCATCGGAGAGTTCCCTCACTAGAGATGATCAACAATTGTCCCGAGAGACTCTGGCCAGGTCCAAGTCAGTTCCACATTGTAGTTCTCCTTCCCTGCATATTTCAGCACCAGGGATTAAACCCAGGTCCTCACACATGCTAGGCTACCACTGAGCTGTATGCCCAGGCTCGCCACACCTGGCTGTGTGATCTTGATCTTTGAGTAGTTCAGTCTCAGGTCCATTTCTGCAGTTTATATACAGTTTTCAGGATTTTGTTTTAGTAGCCTGAATAGCCTGATTCCTCTCATTCTATGCATCATATAGTAAGAAGCAGAACCACCCAGGAAGGGGTAAAAAGTGGTTCATAGGGGTGAAAACTCTTTTTCATAAAAAACATAGATAGGACCGGGGATTTAGCCCAGTGGTTCTGGCTCCTGTCTTGCAAGCGCAAGGGCCTGGGTTCGATCCCTGGTAACCACATAATAATACTGTGTGTGGAGACTCAACCCAGGAGCAATCAGCACCACATACCACAGTGGCGGGCATGGAGGCTCACACCTGTAATCCCAGCTCTCGGGAGGCAGAGGCAGGAGGATTGCTGGAGTGAGTTTGAGGCTGAGCTCAGGGCCAGCCTGAACTACAAAGTGAGACCCTATCTCAAAAAACAACAACAACAATAAAAAAACAAAAACCACCACCACCACCACCACCACCACCACCAACAACAACAACAACAACAACAACAAAAAACCCCCACAGATAAATACATACAACCCATAAAAAGATATGTGAAGCTCAATTATACTGAAATTTGAAAGATTAGTGGCAGAGGAAAATTCCTGAAAGCCTTGGGGAGCTAGTATTGATAAAGAAGTTTAAAATGATTACTGTCATTCTTCTCAGCTCGCTTTGCAGGTACCATCTACATTGTCTCCATTTTCCCAGAAGCCTTCAGTGAATCCCTCGCTCAACCATTTAAAACCCATGTTCCCTGCTCCGTAGTTTGCTGCCCTATATCTAAAATTTTAAAATGAGATGATTTTCTTACAGTATAACTAGGTTTTGTGTCACTTCCTAAGATATAGCTGTGTTTTATATATATATATACTGTGTGTCCAGGGAAGTGGTGATTAGAGACCTTAGTTGGAGAAGCTAGCTGGTGGTGTGGGGGGCTCCTGTGAATCAGGAGATTCTCAGGCGAGGAGGTGCTGGAAGGAAACTCTGAAAAGGGGTCAGAGGATGTGGATGAAGGTCTGTGAATCCTTATGCTAATACAGATGTTATGTGAAAAGAGACACTTAATGTGGCTCATTAGGATCCTCTTGAGCCAAATGCCACAGTGAGTCCCTGTTCTGTCACCTACTGGTGGTGTGACTCCAAACAGGCTGCTTAGTGTCTTTAAATCTCCGCATAACTAAAATGAAAATGCCACATCTGTATCTCATTGAACACTACATGAATTAATAATGTGAAGCTATATATAGATAGAAGTGCTTGAGCATAGGTATTTTTATACACCATCCTCCAGAACCATGATTGGCAGATAGGAAGCATGTGATAAGTATCTGCTGAATAATAAATGTGTTTCTGACTCTGAGAGGAATGAGCCACATCACTGATGAGTAGCTGGTGAAGGTATGATCATGAAAAGAATCCTTATCCTAGTGTCTCTTCCCTAAAATCAAATGTGAAGTCAAATGATATATTTTAATTTATTGAGGCTATTGCCAGGCCACAGGTAAACATACACAGAGGGGAGTTATTATTGCCTTCTTGCTTTTCTTTGATGCTATTACTGCCAAAGAACTACCGGGAAAAAAAGTTCAAAATCTTATTTTCTCATCCCAACCAAGAAAGGAAAGGGTGGCATTCATGAATTGTGAGGAAGACCTTTGTTTTATAAGCTTTTGGAGGTGCAGAGGGAAATGGGAGGAAGGATTATGCAGAGATAGTGTAGTGGCAAAGGAGGCTTTGAGTACAGAAGGGGAGGAGGGGTTCTCAGGAGAGAGGGGACAGGGGACCCTACCTTAAGGACTGGCTTGTATCCCACTCCCTACTCCCATGAAGGTGCTGGGAGAGTCAGGGCCTTTGGTGGAAAATAGGGGGCAGAGAAGTGAGAATACTCTGTAGCTTCCTTTTCAAATTACCTCATATCTTTCAGGAGAACAAGCCATTACTACAGTCAAAACAATTTTTACTCTTAGTTTGTAATTTATGCCAGTTTCCTGTATGGTAATTAGGGAGGGTATTATGGTTTAGATCTAAAATGTCTCCCCCAAATCTAATGTGGGGCTCTCAGAAGGTGACAGGATCATGAAGTGCTATACTCATCAGTAGAGTAAGCCAGTGGATGATTTAGAGCATACTGGGCTATTAGAAGGTGGGGCCTGGATGAAGAGGAGGGTCAGTGAGGTGTGACCCGGAAGGGTGTTTTCTCCTTCCTGGGTCGTAGCTTCCCTGCTACCATGGGCGAGTGACTTTCCCCTGCCCTGTACTTCCTTTCAAGTGTGCTCTTCCTGCCTTGGAGCCAGCCAACCATGGACTGAGCATTCTGAGGCTGTGAACCAAATAAACCTCACCCCCTTTAGTGCAGGTGTGAAGCCTTTTCTGCCAGTGGAAGGAAAGCTGAGTACTGCAGAGAGGGAATGGCTCACAAACTGTAATGAAGTGTGAAATTCTTGTTAAGATGGAAGATGTAGAATTTAATAACAATTTAAAATGATTTAAAAATGCGATAGTGTGAAATTCCTGCATTCAGTTGTGTGATGAGGCAAATTCAAAGCATTTACAGTATTTGGTTCAGGTTCTAATGATCTCAAATGATGTAAAAGAAAGATTTTTTAAAAACTGATTTTTGACCATTATTGAACTATAAATTTGTGATTTTAAGGCAAACTTTCACAGATTATTTTCTCCTTGAAAATTACTAAAATTATGTAAGGTGTTAAAGCAAATAGGCAGTTTGGATCATGCTCTGGTGATTTCAGCAGCCAGCTGTCATGGTCTACAGGGTGGGTCATGTGAAGGAAAAGTTCCAGACCTTCTGTCACTGGTCATCCTTCATCAGCTGATGCTTCCCACACCTTGCACACTCTGGATACCAGAGAGAAATAGATACACTGACCTGCAGTAGACACTCAGTGATCCTGTGTTGATGGAGTGAACTGTAGCACCTATGGAACTCACATAGCACCTGTGCACAGGTCACAGAAGAGGCCACGAGAAGTAGTGTCCCCAGCCTGGTCTCTGTCTGCAGAGGGGCTCAGATTCATGTTCAAGTAACAGCACATACTCTCCAGTCTTGAACAGATCACTTATCTTTCAGATGCTCCTCATATGATTACTGTGTAAAATTCCTATAAGGATTATAAAAGAAGACACAAATAATCCATTTAACGAGGCACCTAGAATGTTAGTCATACTTAAGAATTACTTTATAAATAATCCTAGCTGTTGTAACATACAAGCCCAGAATTCTCAGACACTTAACCTTATAAAATCTGTTTACTCATTTTCTAGTGAGTGTGGGCAGCATTTCAGGTGGCCATTTAGGAATGAGACATTCTTTCATTTCCTGGCTCTTGTCTTCTTCCATGTCCTCGAGTTTTCTGCATTCAGCCAATGGATGGGAAAGAGGAAGCGGGATGAGCTGTGGGAAACTACTCTGGTAGGTGTCAGTCTTCCCCACTTCCATTAGCTGGGACTGTGACACCGAGCTTGGAAACAGCTGTAAGATCAGCTAATAACATCTCTTTGAGTGTTAACAGAAAACCTTCAATCAGTCTCTGGTCTAGGGTATTTTCCTTTTCATTTATTATTAATGACTACTAGGTCTAATGCTGCTTCTTTTCAAAGAGATAATTAATCTAAATCTTCCAATACTAAGTTTTTAAGGGGGTGCTTGAGTAAATAGTGATCACAGATTGCATCAAAATCCTTGAAGAAGAAAGAGAGAGGGAGAGAAAGGAAGAGAGAATGGGAATTAATGCTGGTAATTTTCAAAGAAGCGAAGAAATTAGTATCAACCACCCTGCAGAGCATTTTATTTAAATATTCATGCTATTTTATATGGTAATTCTATTATTTTGTAAATGACCTAAAGTCATACTTTGAAATATAGATAATTTTTTATGTATTAAATGCTTGCCATAACATTATTTATAATAAAAAGTAGTTGGGAAGAGTCTTAAGTCAAAACCCTAGGGTAATGGTTAAGTGAATTTTGGTACATAAAAGTGACAAAATGTTATGTAGCAATTAGCTGCAATGTTCTGAGATAATTTTATAACATGAAAAATATTCATGTGAAGATGTCAGTGAAAATAGAATATGCAATGTTAGAGACAGTATAATTCTACTATACTATAAAATATCTAAGAAAAGCACTGGATATAACTGATAGGTCTGTTGTGAGTAGAATTAAATTACTCTACATCATATAGTAGAATATTATGTAATCATGAAAACAAATGAACTATAGCCACATCAAAAAGTGTGGCTCAAGCTTTTCCATGTAATTTTTAAATAATTGAGCTTATTGCTACATTTCACATATACATTATGGTCACATTTGACATTAAAAATTTGTACCTGTATATGAACATGACACATCTCGATTCTCATTTTTCCCTTTCCCCTGCTCACCCTACCACTCCCATATACAAAAGTTTTGTTTCTTTTTTTTAACATCAATTCTTTTTCTTTCCCTTCTTTATTTTCCCCTATCCTCCCTTTACCTTTTCCCCTGGAACATAATTCCCATTTCACAATATCTATAATACATTTTGGACCTCATTTTCATCTTTAGTTTCTCATACTAGAAAAATGATATGGTATTTACGTATCTGTGACCTATTTATTTCACTTATGAGTATGTTCTCGAGGTACATCCATATGAGTAGAAATGACGCAAATTTGTCATTCTTTATGGCTGAGTAGTACTCCATATTATAAACACACACACACACACACACACACACACACATCTTATCTAGTCTCCTGTTGATGGGAACCTGGGCAGTATCCAAGATTTAGCTATTACAAATTGAGCAGCTATAAACATGGGTGCACATATGTCACTGTGATATAATTCTTTTAATTCTTTCATGTAAACACCTAGCAGGGAGATAGCAGGATCAAATGGGACCTCTAATCCCAGTTTTTTGAGGAATCTGCCCACTGATTTCCACAGTGGTTGCAACAGTCTACACTCCACCAACAGTGGAGAAAGCTTCCTTTCTCCCTATAGTGCCACCAGCATTTGTTGTTGGTTGATATCATGATAGCAGCCATTCTTCGTGGAGTGAGATAGAGTTTCAGTGTTGTTTTCATCCGCATCTCTTGAATAACCAGTGATGTTGAACATTTTTTTCATATTTTTCTTCACTGCCTTTACTTCTTCATCTGAAAAATGTCTTGCATTTCAAATGCCTATTTTTTAAAATCAAGTCTTTAAATTTGAAAGGGCTGATATTTAAAAGTTCTTTATAGATTCTAGATAGTAGTCCTTTGTCTGAGGAAGAGCTGGCAAATTTTTTTTCCCTATTTGGTAGTTTAGCTTTGTTGGTGATTTCTCTTGCTCTGCAGAAGCTTTTTAATAAAATGGTGCATGGTGAAAGACATAGATCTAGCTTTAATCTTTCACAGGTTGAAATCTAGCTTTCCCAGCACCATTTGGTAAAGAGGCCATCTTTCATCCGTTGAGGATATTTGGCTCCTTTGTCAAAGATGAGATGATATCTGGGGAAGTTTCTGGATCTTCGAGTCTCTTCCATTGATCCTCTGGTTAGTTTCTTTGCCAGTACCATGATTTTTTTTTAAATCACATGGCTTTGTAGTATAGTTTTGAATTGGGGATTGTGACATCCCCTGCCACATCTTTATTGTCTACAATTGTTTTTCCTATTCTAGGTCTCTTATGGTTCCAGATAAACTTTTGGATTATTTTCTCTAGAACTGTGAAATATGCAGTTCGGATTTCAATCAGGATTGTGTTAAATCTATATAGTAATTTTGAGAGTGTGGCCATTTTGATAATATTGGTTCTTCCTAGCCCAGAACAAGGGATGTCTTTCCATTTCTGTTATCTTCTGTGATTTCCTTTTTAAGAGTGCTGTAGTTTTCGGAGTAGAGGTTTTTCAACTCCTTTCTTAGAATGATTCATAGATATTTCATTTTTTGTGTGCTATTGTGAAAAGAATTGTTCTTTCTATTTGTCTCTCAGTGAGTCTATTATTTGTGAGTAAGAAGGCTAATGATTTTGGAATATTGACTATACTCAGCTAGTGTACTGAGCTTGGAGATTAAGTAAACAGTTTTTTTGGCTGAGTTTTTAGGATCCTCTATATAGAGTATCATGTCATCAGCAAATAATGACAGCTTAACTTCTTACTTTTATATTTTTATTGCTTTTTGGTGATAGTGGACATCCTTCTCTTGTTTCTGATTTTAGTGTGAAAGGTTTTAGTTTTTCACCATTTAGTATGATAAGCCATTTAGTATGATTTAGTCCGCATCAGCTGGCTATTGGTTTTACATAAATAGCTTTTATCAGGTTGAAATAAAGACCATCTATTCCAATTTTCTGTGGGATTTAAATCATGAATAGTATTGGATTTTGTATAGTCTTTTCTGCATTTATTGAGATTATTATATGGTTATCCTTGACTCTGTTAGTACAGTGTATTACATTTATCAGTTTGTGTACATTGAACCATCTTTGCATGCCTGGGATGAATCTAAGTTGGTCAGGGTGTATGATCTTCTTGATGATTCTTTTACCAGTATATTATTGAGGAGTTTTGCATCTATATTTATGAGAGAGATTGGCCTGCAGTTGCCTTTCTTGGATGTGTCTTTCTCTGCTTTTGGAATCAAGTTAATAGTTACTTTGAGGAATGAATTTGGGACTCATGTCTCTCTTTTAATTTCATTAAAGAGTTTGAAATGTATTTGCATTAGTTCTTCTTTAAAAGACTTATAGAATTTAGTAGTGAAGCTATCAGAACCAGGACTTTTCTTTGGTGATAGGTTTTTAATTATATTTTCAATTTCATTGATTAATATTGGGGTGTTTGGCATTTTCATATCTTCTTTGGAAGTTCATGCATGTCTAAAAATCTGTCTATTTTGTCTGTGTTTTTTTTATCTTATTGGAGTACAGTTTTTTAAAATAGATGATGACTCTGGATTTCTGCTGAATCTATTGTGGTTTCATGTTTTTCATTCATAATTACATGGATTTGGGCCTTTTTATTCTTGTTTGATAAGGCTGGTGAAAGATTTATCAACACTTTATTCTTTCAGAGAAGCAACTTTCAATTTTCATTGAGTTTTTTGTCTCATTTTCTTAATCTCCATTATATTTATTTCTCCTCTGATCCTTTTAATTTCCTCCCATGTATGAGCTTTGGATATGTCTTGTTCTTTTGCTAGGAGTTTGAGGTTCAACAATGGATTGTTTATTTGAGCTTGCTGTGTTTTCCTAGTATGGGCATTCAGGGTTATGAATGTTCTTCATAGCACTGCTTTCATTTTGTCCCATAAATTACTGTACATTGTACTGGCATTATCATTTAACTGTGGAAACTAATTTCTTCTTTAATTTTGTCCATGACCCATTGGTTGTTGAGGATAGCAGTATTCAATATCTATGTGTTTATGAAGTTCTTGGAATTTCTTTTGCTATTGATCACAAATTTCAAGGCAGTGTAGTCTGATAGTATACAGGGGATAACGTCAATTCATTTGCATTTACCTAAATAAGTTCTATGAACTAACATGTGGTTTATTTTGGAGAGTGACTCATATGCAGCTGAGAAAAATGTGTATTCTGATTTTTTAGGGTGCCATAGTCATCTACTAAGTCCATTTGTTTAAAAGTTTCATTTAGTTCTAGTATTTCATTATTGACTTTTTGTCTGTCTGATCTGTTTATGTGTGACAGTGGAGTGTTAAGTTTCCCCACTACTAGTGTGTTAGTGCTTATTTGGCTTTTAATGTCCATTAATATTTGTTTTATATAGTTTGGTGTGAATATATTTATGACTGTCAGCTCTTCCTCTTGGATTGACCCCTGTATGAGAATGTAGTGATCTTCTTTGTGTCTTCTAGTTAGTTTTGGTTTGAAATTGACTTTGTCTGCAAATAAGATAGCCATTCCTGCCTTTTTGCATTTTCCTACCTCATGGAGAATTGTTTTCCATCCTTTCATTTTCAGTCTATGGATTTGCTTGAATTGTGTATTTCTTGAATGCAGCATAGTGTTGGATCTTGCTTCCTGATCCATTCTGCTAGTCTATTTCTTTTGACTGTTGAATTCAGGTCATTAGCATTGATGGGTATAACTGATATGTGTTGACATATTTGTCACGACATTTTTCTGTAGTTGGCACTTTATACCCCCCTCCCCATTTAATTTCTTATCATGCCTGGTGGCTTTATTCTATTAGGCCTCATGGATTTGTGCTTCTCACTGCCTTTCTCTAGGATGTTGTTTAGAATTTTTATAATGTAGGCTTGTGTTCATGAAGTTTCTCAGGTGTTCTTTGTTGTGGAAATAGCTTATTTTCCCCATCAATTTTGAAGGATAGTTCTGCAGGATACATTAATCTACGATGAAGGTTCTTTTCTTTTAGGGTTTGAAATAATTCACTTCAGGCTCTGCTTGATTTGAAGATTTGTACTGAAAAGTCTGCTATAATTCTGAAAGGCTTTCCTTTGTACGTGATTTGTTTGTTTTTCTCTAACTGCTTTCAGTATTTCACCCTTCTGTTGTGATTCTAGTATTGGGACTTTATATGCTTTTATGTGGATTTTTTTTTTTTTAAATCATAGCTAGAATCCTGTTTGCCTCACTTATCTGTATGTGAAATTCTTTTCCCTTGCTTAGGAAGTTTTCTGCCATAACATCTGTGAACAGTTTTGTTTTGAAACATCATTTGCACTCTCTTCTGTTTCTTTGTTGACTCCATTCAGTATTAAGCTGTTCTTTTTGCATCACCTAGCAGCTACCAGATTGATTTCTTACTTTTTTAAAGAAATCTTTCCTTTCCTAGTACTGCAATCCTGTTTTCTGTGTCTGAAATTCTGTCTTCATATTCAGCAACTCTACTATGTTAAGCTTTCAATAAAGTTTTCAGTCTCTTGAATTTCCATTTTAATCTGTTCATTGGTTTCCATTTGTTTTCTGTGCTGGGATTCCATCATGTTCCTGAGGTCTTCTGTGCTTTCATCCATGTCATTCACTGTGACCATCATTTTTGCTGTTATCTGAAAGATTATTTCCCATTTCATTTTTTCAAGATCCTCTTTTGTTGCCAGTTTAGGGAGTCCAAGGGGTTGTGGTTCAGGGTGGTCGTTTCTTTGGTTCCTAATTTTCACATTAAAGGCTGGGAATTCTGGGTTTTGGTCTTATTTGATTTTTTTTTCTCATTTTGATTGTTTTGCCTTGTTTTTGCCTGATTGTTTTTGGTTTAATTTCTGGATTGATGTCTGTAAACCACTTGTTGTAATATCTTTCTTGCTAATATTTAGAATCTGAAGAAATGATTTTTTCCTGAGTTATCTTCCTGATATCACTGGCCCTTAGGCTTCTGAATAAGTCCTAGCACAACCCCAGCACTTATTGGGTAGTGTCAGATTTCAAACCTGAGTCTCATTCAAAAGTCCTGAGAGAGGTCAGAGCATAGTTGCTGTGCATGTGGGCCAGGGCTGCATGTCCTGTTGAATGAAAGAACCAAAGTATAATATATGTACACCTGCACACACATATTTTATATATACACACTCACAAACATACACTTTTTGTGGATTAATTTACATACATTTAAAAAATAGTCAAAGTTAAAATTATTTTTAGTAAAAACTTAACATATTTCAGGTGATAAAGTTATAACAAAAACCAAGGGGAACAACTATGAAAGTATAGTTGATAGTGACTTACCAGGGAGGAAAAAGGTTTCGACCGAGAACCAATCAGCTAAAACCAGCTAAACGTCATCGCTTAAAATACTTTCATCCCCTTTGGCCAGTGAGAGGCAACCCATGGAAAAGTCCTAAAAAATTTAAGAATTTCAATAGGGATTGGGAAAACCTTTATCTATGAGGAAACCATCGGTCATGGGTTTTGTTATTAGTGAAGCATTGTGGGAGTCAGAGAAACATGACTGGAAGGCTGTGATGGCCTGTCTTGGCTGTGCACTTGACTGGACTGAGAGACTCCCGGAAGACAGTTGTGTGTGTGTGTGTGTGAGTGTGTGGAGGTGTACGTGCAGGTGTGCGTGTGCTTGTGTGTGTCTGTGTGTAAAGTTATTTCAAGGGATCACTGTGCTGTGGGTCAGTGAACTGAGAGGGAATAATCTGCCCTAAAAGGAAGACACATTCCTGTAGGCTGGGGTCTAGAGGGAACATATAGTAGAAGGGGAAAGCTCATGCAGGGGACTCTTCTTTTGCTTCTGTTACTTCATGGACATCCAACCACACCTTCTTCAGCCTTTCAATGTGGACTTGTTTTTTTTTTTTTGAGACAGGGTCTCACTTTGTAGCTCAGGCTGGCCCTGAGCTCAACCTCAAACTCACATCACAGCAATCCTCCTGCCTCTGCCTCCCGAGTGCTGGGATTACAGGCATGAGCCACCACGCCCGACACTGAGGTATGTGGTACTGATTGCTGGTGGATGTGAGTCTCCACACTTAGTATTGTATGTGGTTGCTGGAGAACTGAACCCGGGCCCTTGTGCTTGCAAGGCAGGCATTGGAACCACTGAGCTAACTCCCTGGCCCTATAGTGTGGACTTGTACAGATGAATTCCATGCAGCTTCCATGGAGTTAACCTTGGACTGGAGCTTTGTTCATCTGGTTATGAGGCTTTTATCTTCTTCGACTGAGTGGCTACTGGTTCTCCTGGCTCTGTAACCTGGAAATGGCCATTGTAGGGCTATTCTAGCCTATGATGATGAAAATCAATCTAATAAACTCCATATTTTAATGATATGTATTTCTTTGGCTCAGTTTCCCTGAGATCTCTATAAGTATTTACAAACTCTGACATCCTTTATTTATGGAGTCTGGTGAAACCTGGGCACACAGGTTACACAGTCTCCCAACTTACTTTGTTTAGAAAAAGCAGCAGAAATAAAGTCAGAGGGCTGAAGGTATAGCTCAGGAGGACTGCACTTGCCTGGCAAGCACAAGGCACTAGGTTGGAGCCCCAGCCCTACAAACAAGCAAATAAATATCACACAACTCAAATGTATTATTGTATATTAGTAACATCATTTAGTTTTACTTAACTCAAAAGCAGACAAAACTGCAACTATATTGGGTTAGACAACACAGAAATTTATTATTCCAAGAAACAAGAGATACAAGTCTGTCCTCATAGCTTTAAGATAACTCTGGATGTTTTGGGAATCTGAGGCAGACATGGTGACATCCAGAGAATACGTGGGGAGCTTCCACAGATAATCCCATCCCCAGTCCTTTTATATCCAATTATGTGCATTTATATAAACCAGTCAATAGTAAATGGACCATGATTCAGCTCTTTGGAAAGGAGATCAGGGTTTCTAGTCCATGGTCAGTTTAGCTCCTATTATCCAGGAAGAGGTGGAGGATCAGAGAATCAACGGAAATAAAGTGAATAACTGAATCTCAGGTATGAGGGAGGCCAGGCAGATCCAGGGATCTCAGCAGCAAGAATATTTTTCTCTTAGCACTGACACATTATGGCTGTGTAACAGTTACAGGAACGGAAGTGCTGGCTCCCACGCCCACAGTGTCTCGTGTATTAGCACACCTCATCCTTTGGTGGAGAGAAACGTGGGAGGAGTATCCAGTCCTTGTTTTGAAAATCATCTTCTCGTTTTTGATTCTTTATTATTCATATATATATATATATATATATATATATATATATATATTTTTTTTTTTTTTTTTTAGACAGGGTTTTGCTTTGTGGTTCAGGCTGGCCCTGAGCTCAGCCTCAAACTCACTTCACAGCAATCCTCCTGCCTCTGCCTCCCAAGTGCTGGGATTACAGGTGTGAGCCACCATGCCCAGTACTGTGGTATGTGGTACTGGTTGCTGCTGGGGTGAGTCTCCACGCTCAGTATTGTTATGTGGTTACCGGGGATCGAACCCGGGTGTTTGCGCTTGCAAGACAAGCGCCAGAACCACTGAGCTATATCCCCGGCCCCTAACATAAAGGTTTTAAAGTCTGCTTCAACTTCAAACACATATAAGCTACAGGTGAAACTAGAAAATCATGTTTTGCATGATTATTTTTAAAGATATACTTCATGTTGCTTATATGCTGTTCATGTATGCATAGAACTTTATAACTCAGTTATGCATCCAGAGCAATGATGTGCTTATGAAGATGACTTAATATACTATTTATTTATTTATTTTTCAGTACTGGGGATTGAACTTGAGACTTAATGCTTCTGAGGCAGGCACCGGAACCACTGAGCTAAATGCCCAGCCCAAATTTATTTGTATTTTTAAGTGAGAGTTTCACTACCCAGTTTAGGCTGGCCTTGAGCTGGTAGCCATCCTTCTTTCTCAGCTTCCTGAATGCTGGGATTACAGCTACCACACTGACTCATACTTTCAACTTGATTCTTGTAATTTTTGCACTGTTCATCGACTGTAGAACTTAACTGTCAGATAAATGAAACTTCACTGAATTGATTTTATGTATTGCTATTGAAGTTTCCCCTCAAATTTTATTACAAAAGGATTATTTATATCTCTTTTCTGACCTTAAATGAATCAAGGTTATTAGATATAAACTTTTTACTTGTTATACAAATAAGTTTTCATTTTTTCTAATTTTCAAAATTTTTATTAGTGTATGTTTCTAGTACATAGTGTTATATCACTAGTGATAGTGATGGTGATTATATCATTATATTGGGATTATAACACTATGTACTATATATATCATGAGGAATTAGTACAGGTACATAATGCATCTTAATTCTTTTTATTTTCCTTTCCCTCTTTCCTCTCCCTGCCCTCCATCTTTTAGTGCTCTTCCTGCTTGTCAAGATAAAATTATAATAATGATAGGATCATCATTTGGAAATTTGAGGATGTAGAAAAAGGAAGATAATATTCTGATAAGTAATGGGCTTACCACCTTCAAAACAGTGCTTGCTGTTTAAAGTAGCCTCCTCCCCACTTGGCTCTGATCAAGCTAATAAACTAAAACCAAATTAAGACAGAAGAAGCTCCAAAGTTTCTTTTGGTGCTAGGGTGGGGCCTCCTGGTCTGCCACCTAAACTGGCTAATACTGAACCCTAGAACTAGATGCCTTGTGGCAGCAGGTAGAGTTGATGTCCTTTTTGGAGGAGCAGATCCCCAGAATGTCCGAGGAACATGAGCGTCCTGAACCCAGATAATCAAAGGAGGAATCTAAGCCAACCTCACTCAGTTATTCTCATTAAATTTAGGAAAGGACCAGTCAAGGGAAGAGAGGAAGTTAAAAGGGAGAGGCTTGCAGGAAAATCCTCTCTGTGAAAAAGGAGAGTAGCAAAAGCTATAGGAATATTCCCAATTTCCTATAAGGAGAGTTGCAACAGAGCCATGGTTTTTATTGTATCAAGACTTGGCAGAAACGTGTTGGCAGGACTGAGACTGCTGCCCTTAGAGAGACCTGCTTGCGGAGCTCCATCTTTTCTTGGTGTCTGGCAACTTCCGTTTTGAAAGGATTCCCATCAAGCTCAGACCTGAGGAGGAGCTCACTGTGCCAATGACTTGGTTTCATGTGAAGATCTGCTCTCCCTCTGGGAGTCTGTATGTTAGAGCATGTCTGTGTGACTGGCCCCTAAGAATCTTGGGGCTGAATGTAATGAGCTTTCTTTACTTTAGTCCTGGCAGCCTTAGCTCTGTCCTTCAGGACTCCACTGGTCAAGGACTCTTCGCAGCTTTTGCATGGTTTCTCCTGGACTTTGTCCATAGCACATTCTCTGTTGTGTCCCTGCTACGTCACTTTTAGCTGTGACTATCTGCTGGGACTTGTGAGCATTCCTGAAGAATGACTGAGTTAGGATGGTTTTGGGGAGTCCCTGCGTTGTGGCTAGTGGTTCCTTTTGTCCTGCTATTTTCACTCATTCCTTGTCTGAAAAGAGTTTTGTTCCCTAACGATGGATAGTGAGGTTTACCAGACTTAGAATCAAGAGGCCGTGTGTGTGTGTGTGTGTGTGTGTTTGCCTGATCTGTGGTGAATTGTGCTAGGTTAAGTTAGCTAAATTAAGATTGAGTTTCCTAGAACTGTTTCCTGGATAGTTCAAGGATGCCATGGGTCCCATAGGATATTTTCCTTTATTTAGATCTCTTCCCAGAAGAGCTATAGACCTTATTTATTATAGTGATCCATGTGTACCTGTGTTGATAGCTGCATGATTCATAATAGTTAGATCTTGAAGGTGCCTTATATGTCCATCAGCAGAGGAACGGGTAAAGAACATGTGGTACTTACACACGGTACAGTACTACTTACTCTACCACAGAGAAGTATAAACTTGAGTCATTTGTAGGAAAATGAATGCAGCTTGACATCATAATGTTACATGAAATAAATCAAACACACAAACTTAAGTTTTGTTTGGTTTCTCTTATATGAGAAACCCAAAATAAAAATAAGCACTGACATTAAAGACAAATAATAGGAATAGGGAACAAGCTCTTCTGCAAAAGGGAAGAGGACCAAGAAATGGAAAGGGGAAGGGGAAAAAAAGAGAAAGAGGATGAGAAACAGAATGATGATGTGTTATGTCCATGTACCAGCTCCCACAAGGAATGTATACACTATGTACTACAAATCCGGACCAATAAGAAATTTTTTAAAAAGACAGATTGAGCTGGGGATTTGGATCAGTGGTTCTGAGGTCTGCCTTGCAATTGTAAGGACCAGGGTTTGATCCCTGGTAACACATACAACAATGCTGGATGTGAAGACTCATGCCCACCAGCAATCAGAGCCACATACCACAGTGCAGGGCTTGGTGGCTCACACCTGCAATCCCAGCACTTGGGAAGCAGAGGCAGGAGGATTGTCATGAGTTCAAGGCTGAACTCAGGGCCAGCCTGAACTACAAAAAGCAAGAACCTGTCTCAAAAGAAAAAAAAAAAAGAAAAATAAAAGAAGACTTGGATAGCAGAAGTGGAGCTGAAGCCGTCCTGTGTTTTCCTGCACATGTTGTAGATCATGTGTGTCACCCCTTCGCTGCTGCTTCACCTGGATGACATTGTACAGCTGAATCAACTATACCTTCTGTCTCGTCTTCTTTCAGCCTCTTTCTTCCTGGGCTCAGCGTCTATTTCACTTTATGTTGGAGGCTCTGATACTTCCTGTAGGACATCATTGAATTTGAAGTCTTTGAAATTCGAAAAACTTTGCAGGTTCCAGTCCATCTTTATGGGTTTCAGCTCACAGTGTGTCAGGGAAGCCACCATGGGCTCCAAGCACAACTGCTTGTTCGTTATTTGTTTTCCATAGATCCTAGGGGTTGAACTTGAGGCCTTCATGCTGCGTTATATCTCTAGCCCTTTCTTTATTTTATGTTTAAAATTTGAGACAAGATGTGTTGAGATGCTAAGTTGTTCAGGTTGGCCTGGAACTTGTGATCTTTCTGCCTCAGCCTCCAAGAATGTTGGGATCACAGTCATGTACTTTCATGTTGGCTTCTTTGTATGTTTTTACTGTGTATGCCAAGATAGCAAGATTTCTTTTCTGGTTATTTATCAGGATTTGTTTATAGCAAGTAACCATGAGGATAAGATAATATCTCCTACTGAGGAAAGTAATATGGTTGTTTACTGCTTATCTTACAACTAGTGGCAGATTCTCCAAACTCAGTGTTTCTCACACATGAGCTGCAAATTTACTAAGTGTGCAGCATCCTTTGGGCCCCTTTGTAGGTCTTGGGTTTCAGGAGAAATAACTGTGTTTATGTTATTTGCTCTATTGCAAAATATTTTATCTCTGTCCCAAGAGTCTCGTGTCTTCTGCCTACATTTAAAACAGTAAAAAGTCACCTATTAGCCTGTAAGTAGGATGACAGGAAGTTCAGCTATGTCTTTTCTGTCCTCATTTTGTGTTCATTGCTTTCCCAACTACTTGCCCTCTGGATTTCAGGGACCAGACATAGAAAGAACAGACTCAGACTTACACAGATCTTTCCTTAAATTCTACCATTGTATAGGGATAATCCTCATAGTATAGATGCATTTTTTGTGTATATGTTTCCCTGGT